>JANAVB010011254.1:0-15000 GCA_029216955.1 Iris pallida
AGCTAAGTCATAACCAATAAAATGCCAAAATAACCATGCCAATACAACATGCTAAAAATAAAATCATGACTAGCTAACCATGACTAATAAATAAAAAAATACAAATCCGAAATATGTACACATATACAAAAATACGTAATACGGATTTCGAGGGTGACAACTCTACCCACCTTGAAAGAATTTTGACAAGTTACACTATCAGATGCAATCTACAGCTAAGCAATCAATCAAGCAATCAAATATGCAAGCAAGGATTCGAAGTGTAAGGCATAAGAAAGATATTATACCTCACGAGTCAAACAGGTCGGGATATCACGATCGGATATCATCCTCACGCTCCCACGTTGACTCACCCAAAGAGTGATGACCCCAAGCAACTCGGACTAACTTGATAGTCTTGTTCTTGAGTGTCTTCTCTCTTCGGTCCAATATAGATACGGGCCTCTCCTCATACGAAAGGTTGGTACCAACAACCAATTCCGAATGATCCAGGATGTGGCTCGGGTCCGGGATATACCGTCATAGTTAGGATACATGGAATATGTCATGCACTTCACGTAGCGATTGTGGAAGAGCGAGACGATAGGATACATCTCCTATTCGTTCCAGAATGTCAAATGGCCCTATATACCTAGGACTAAGCTTTCCCCGCATGCCAAAATAAATGACGTCATGGTTAGGCATAATCCTCAGGAATACGTGGTCGCCGACAAAAAACTCAAGAGGGCGCCGATGAGAATCGGCCCAATGACGCTGGCAATCTTGGGCAACTCGAAGATGATCTCTGACTCTCCTGACCACCTCAACGGTCTGAGCAATCATTTCTGGACCGAGCATCTGCCTCTCTCCGACATCGTCCCATGCTAGCGGGGATCGGCACTTCCTACCATACAGTGCCTCAAACGGTGCCATCTGGATACTAGCTTGGAAACTATTATTGTACGAGAACTCTACCAGATACAGGTGATCTTCCCACGAACTACCGAAGTCGAGTGTATAAGATCTCAACATGTCTTCCAAGGTTTGTATGGTATGCTCTGACTGACCATCTGTCTGTGGGTGATACGCTGAGCTGAACTGGAGGCGAGTCCCGAAACTCTCTTGCAGGCTACGCCAAAAGTACAACATAAATCTGGAATCTCTGTCCGAGGTGATACTGACTGGTATACCATGCAATCTGACAATCTGTCGGAGATACATCTCCGTTAGCTGAGCCGTCGACTGACCAACTCTGAATGGGAGAAAGTGAGCCACCTTCATGTGCCTGTCTATGATAACCCAAATAGCGTCTCTGCCAGCCGGGGATCTAGGTAATCCAGTCACAAAATCTATGGTTATATGCTCCCATTTCTACTCTAAAATTGGCTATGGTTGAAGTAGTCCAGCTGGTCTCTGATGTTCAACCTTAAATTGTTGGCAGACTAAACAACGAGAGATAAACCGGACTATTTTTCTCTTCATACCATTCTACCAAAAGTGCTGGCGGATATCACGGTACATCTTCATGCCACTGGGATGAATTGAATACTACGAACTGTGGACCTCTGCCATGATCTCCTGTCTCATATCTCCACTAGGTACACAAAGACGCTTACCATATCGAAGTGTACCATCTTCATGAATGCATAACTCTGGTCTTCGTTCCGCCTCACACTCTGCTCTGAGCTGCTGAAGCTTGGAATCTGCCGACTGCGCCATCTGGATCCTCTCGACTATGCTGGACTGAACCTATATGCTGGCCATCAATGCCACATCCGTAGGAAGGACAACTTCTATTCCCATCTTCTGAAGATCGGCTAATAACTCCGGCTGTGCTGTGAGAAAATAAACTCCAGCTCTCCTGCTCAATGCATCTGCAACAACGTTGGCCTTTCCAGGATGATACTGCAAGTTAATGTCATAATCCACAAGCAGCTCTAGCCATCTCCTCTGACGCATGTTGAGATCCTTCTAGGTGAACACATACTTTAGACTCTTGTGGTCGGTAAAAATCTCCACCCTATCTCCATACAAGTAGTGCCTCCAAAGCTTAAGTGCAAACACTACTGCTGCCAGCTCCAAGTTATGGGTTGGGTAATTCCTCTCATGATCATGAAGTTATCGTGACGCATAAGCTATTACCTTTCCATGCTGCATCAAAACACATCCTAAACCTCTGCCCGAAGCATCACAATACACTGAGAATCCTCCGGTTCCATCTGGAAGCGTAAGAATAGGAGCCATCATCAAGCCTTGCTTCAACCTCTCAAAAGAATCCCGGCACTCTGCTGTCCAAGCAAACTGCACATCCTTGCGGGTCAACTGGGTCAATGGCGCTGAAATTCGAGCAAAGTCTGGAATAAATCGCCGGTAGTAGCCGGCCAAGCCAAGAAAACTGTAAATTTCTGCCACTGTGCTAGGTACAGGCCACGTTTCAATGGCCACGATCTTCTGGGGATCCACTTTAACTCCTCCTCGGGTGATGATATGACCCAAGTACAAAATACGATCGAGCCAGAACTCGCATTTACTGAACTTGGCGTATAATTGGTGCTCTTTGAGAATCTGAAGAACCACACGGAGATGCTGCTCATGCTCTGCCTCACTCTTGATGTAGACTAGGATGTCGTCTAGGAACACAATCATGAACTGATCCAAATAAGGCATAAAGATACAACTCATGAGGTCCATAAATACTGCCGACGCATTGGTTGCTCCAAATGGCATCACAAGGAACTCCTAATACCCATATCTCGATCTAAAAGCTGTCTTCGGGATGTCCTGCTCTCTGAATCTGATCTGATGGTATCCTGATCGTAAGTCGGTCTTCGAGAATATTGCTGCCCCCTTGAGTTGATCAAACAAGTCATCTATCATCGGGAGAGGGTATCTGTTCTTGATTGTCACTGAGTTCAAGGTACGATAATCTACACATAATCTGGATGTACCATTCTTATTTTTCACAAGAAGCATCGGGGCTCTGCAAGACGATCTACTAGCACGAATGAATCCCTTGGTTCTGAGTTCTTCAATCATCTTGTACAATATCTCCAACTCTGACGGTACCATCCTGTAGACTCTCTCTGACACTGGGGCTATCCCGGGAATCAAGTCGATGGTAAACTCGATTTTTTGTTCTGACGGCATCCCTGAAAGCTCTTTTGGGAAAACATCTGGAAACTTTTCGACTATCCGAGGTAATTGTACTACTGCTACTGCCATCCGTAACACTGGAGGAGAAGGTTCAACTTCGTCTCGGAAGAAGAAAAACTCTGGCTCGCCTGAAATACTAAAAATAATCCTACCAATATGGTAGTCTATCCTAGCATACTCGTCCCTCAACCAATCCATCCCTAAGACCACATCATAATCGGCCATCGGGAACTCTATCAATCTAGCGGAGAATTCTCTACCGCTAACTACGATCTGACACGAGAAAAATAATCTATCTACTCCCACAAGTCCGTTACCAGTAAGTATATTGAGCCTTACTGATAATGACTTGGGCTCCAGTCCTACCCATGTCGCGAATCGTGCAGACATAAATGAATACGATGCACCAGAGTCAAATAATACTGAAGCTGGAAAGGTGTTGACGAGAAGAGTACCTGCCACTACCTCTTCTGGTGCTAATCCTTCTTCTTCCATGGTCAAGGCCAGCACTTGACCATGTCCTCTGGGTGCGGGTCCCCTCTGCTGAAAATTCCTCTGCCTGCTCTGGATCAGGGCTTGGGCTTGGACATACTGCTGCGGTCTCTGCTGCTGGAATGCCTGGGCCTGCGTCGGTAATGGTCTCGGGAACGGGTACTGTAGCTGCTGCTGCTGCTGGACTGGTGCTGATCCTCTAACTGAAGGACTAGAGAAGGCCGATGAACTCCGCCTGTTCGGGCAGTTCCCAACCCTGTGGTCTGGGGCACCACAAACCAAGCACAAACTCTGTGCTATGCGACACTCTGATACCACATGCCCTGGCTTCCCGCAGTGTGAACATCCCACTGTGGAAGACTGCTTCTGCTTCTGCTGCTGAGGGTTCGTCGGGGTAGAATGCTGAACCGACGTCACTGAGGTCGTCCGCCTCGGAGCTCCAATGGTCAAAGCCCTGGCTGCTGGGGCTGGTGCTGATGACTGATTCATCTAGCCATGAGATCGCTTCTGACCTCCGGTCCTATTCACGATCCTCTGGAAGGTATTCTCATGCCTCCGGGCTTCTCTCAACACTGCATCAAAAGTCTGATGCTCAAACTGCTCCACCGCCAATAAAATCTCTAGGTGGAACCCCTGCTGGAACTGTTGGGCTCTATCGAACTCGGTCGCCACCAAGGTGGGAGCAAACTGACTAAGCCTGGAGAACTCGGCCTCATATCCATCGACCATCCTGCCCATATGCTTCAGATTGGTAAACCTCGTCGGTAGATCGTACCGAGCTACAGCATAAAGTACTTGGCCTGAAATCTTTTCCTGAATACTGCCCAGGCAATAGGGGCCACTAATCCAACGGCATGCGCCACCCACCAGCTGCGGGCAAGATCCAATAACTGTATGCACACCACAGCCACCTTCTCGTTCTCTGGAGTCCTGGCTGCTTCTAGAATTACCTCTGTGTCCTAAAGCCATGCATCTACAGCGATCGCATCTTCACTGCCGTTGAAGAAAGGAGGGTTCAAGTGCTTAAAGCTGTTGGCCGCGCTATTATTCCGATGACCTCCTCTGGTCAAAGCATCTGCTACCGCCTAGTGCAAGGCATCTCCTCGTCGATCCTGAGAGGCTAATAGTAACCTGATGAGACCCACCAAAGTGCCATCATCAGGCTCTGCAGGCTGGACGGTCTGAACGCGTGGTTCTCCTCTGGCAGGCACGACTCTGGAGGCGACTCTGGAATGCTGGGCTTGATCTCCAGGTTGCTGCTGGTCCACGGGAGGTGCTCCGTCTTGCTGATCGGCAGGTCCAGGAATGATGTCGCTGAAGAAGACGACATAGAAAATAATAAGGAAGGACCAGGATAGATCAAAGATGCAAGCATGTGACCAGGTCAAGAGTTCAAAGATTTAGAGGATACGAGCAAAAATCGAGGGCGAGTGCCGATTGAGACATCTATTCGGTAAACCCTCACATATCTTGATTTACAAGACCTGCATGGGCTACCACTAAAACCATGTAACGCCCCAGAACCAGAATACTGTAGAGCGGGGGCGTACATAGCCAGCTACGTATATTAAAGTGCAACCCACCTCGCTATACGGTCACGACTTTCTAGATACATGAGGGTTTAACTACAAGCCAACAGTCTCCTATGGTCATGAACAAGCCTATTGTCTCAATCTCAAGCAAGCAATAATAGTTACAAGATGTCAGAGCACCAAATATATAATAGTAAGGCGTCTCATACATTACATATTGGATGATTATGAAGCTGGTCGTACAAAATGTCAAGACTAGCAAGAGTTCAGTCATACATAAAAAATTCTAGGATCTGTTAATCATGTTACTGTCACGCCCCAGAACCAGAATACTGGCAAGTAGGGACGGACCAGGCCAGCTACGTATACCAAAGTACTCCAGTACTCCGAAATAACGTATAAGCTGTATAGATGGGGGTTACTACTACAATCCAACAGGCAATCCTGGGTCAAGCAATCCTAGGTATCTCAATCATAGGCAGTAAACAATGTACAAGATGTAAGATCAACTGGAATATAAAATAGTAAAGCGTCCCAAACTATCATATATCAATGATCATGAAGCCAGTAATACAGAGTAAAGACTAGCAAGAGTAATAGTCATACATGATAAGCTCTAGCTATAGTCTAGAATACGCAAATCATGTTCTGGCCCGTAGGCTAAATGTCAAGTCCAAAACACGAGCTAAACACGTGCTCGGAGGCTAAACGCCACAAAAGAATAATGTACATAACTAGTGGGAGAATGAAATAGAAAACCCACTAAGGTACTCTGGTGCTCTGGTAATCACCAACGAGTGGAAGGTACGGAAGATCCTCCGGGCTCCTCTATCAGATCTGGTCAATGCAAAACCAGTGGGGTCAGACCCCCAATAGCAAGTACCACAAAGGAAGCCAAACTATGAACTAAAACCAGCATGCAAATCATAGCAATGGATAGAGAGAGAGATAAGTAAGTACTAATCGAGACTCGTGCACTACCAATGCACTTATCCCGAGAATAGAAGGACAATAAGTAAAACAACATGTAGCATAAAGTAAAGGACATGTGATGTAATATAAACTGTGTACATGTGAAGAAAGGATGCATGTGAACATGAAAGATAAACTAGACATGTGAGCATGTTAAGTAACTGGAGCATGTGAGCATGTCATGTAACTGGAGCATGTGAGCATGTCATGTAACTGGAGCATGTGAGCATGTCATGTAACTGAAGCATGTGAGCATGTCATGTAACTGGAGCATGTGAGCATGTTAAGTCTATATAGAACGACAAATGATAAGATGACTTAGGAACTATTCTGAAACCCAAGTTACAACCCGTAAACCAAACAAGGACCGGGGTTGTAACCCTTCTCCTGAACAGAACTTTAGTATCTAATCATTTACCGACAAAAGTAAAGCATAAACAAAGATGTACTGAAAATAAACAAATCCGGACGCTGCCTAGACAAACTAGACTAGACTGGACTCCATACAATAGTCACGGCCAAGCAATGAGTACGGCTTTATACATTAGCTAACTAGGGTTGTCACAATCCTAATTACTAACAAATGTAAGTTTGAGAATTCCAAGTCCGGTTACCTGCCTGCTGCCACCTATTGGTCATGCCGGGTTTTGATTACAAGAGTGACTTTGTGCTCCCACACGACGGTGAAGCTGGGAGAGTGCTCATCTCGACGGATAGCTCCAAACCCTTAGATAAATGTTATAACGACCTAGACCAAAGGCAACAGGTAACTGGGAAATCCTCCCCACCCATGTTCTAATGATCAATCTAGTTATATAATCCTTACCATTTTCTTGGATTCTGGGTATGGCATTCCGCAGAATCCATCCTAGACATGAGCATGCAAGACTGGACAATAACGAGAATGTGCACCATAACAAGCCACAACAAGAAATATCATAAACTGGAAGCTGGTAGTGCGCTACGACGAGCCACTATAGGGAGTGCGTCATGACAGGCCACTATCATGTAAGCAAAGAAAGACATGTACAAGAGTGCACCACGACGGGTCACTATCTAGTAAGCAAAGGAGACATGTAAGAAAAGTACACCACGACGGGCCACTATCATGTAAGCAAAGAAGGCATGGCAACAATTAACATAGCTTGTAAGAAAGAATCTATCAAAGACATATCATGGCATGTGGGAAATAATAATTAAAGCTAAGTACATTTCATAGAAAATGATTGAACATGTGCTTGTGTCAAGTGTATATAGGGTGTACAAGCATTCTCTAACTATACAAGATCATCTAATCATGTTAAGAAATCATTACAATCGAAGAAAATATCAAAAACGGACAAAAACGGGCAGAAACGGGCAAAAACAGAATAAAACAGCATAAAACGGCATACCGGCGGTATACTGCGGCATACCGGCGGTATACCGGACTAAAAACAGAAAGTTTCTGGTGCCAAAAACGGCATACCGGCGGTATACTGCGGTATACCGGCGGTATACCGGTTTTTCAAACAGCAACAAATTCCAGATTTATGCTAAAACTTGTTTCGGCCATAAAAACTTCGTTTTAAATCGAAATTCGGATTTTCAAAAGTCAAAATTGAATAGAATTGAATTTCCTACAACATGGAAGTATTAGTTTTCATAAATCAAAACATTTGATAGATCAATACCTCAAAATACTCTCAAACAGAGGTTCTCGGGACACCGAAACGGGTTCCGATTGCCACCAAACTCAAAATCTATGATATACAAACTATGTGAAGGCCTCATATATGTATATATGACCAAGATCTATGATGGTAACACTAGTATCACTCTTGATACCAAGTTTTCTACTAAGTCCATACTGGATTTTAACAGAAAATCAAAACCTTGTTTAAACCAATTTTGGAAACATGCATATAGATGAGAATCACAAGGAAAACATTCTTAACAAAATGAGTTTAGAACAATTCTAAGCATTTAATACCAAGGGAAACAAAAATGACAACAAAACAAAATGGTTCATGGATTTGGCAAGATGTACTTGCCTAGGTTAAGCTCCAAGCCTAATCTTCTACTCCTCCTCCTAGGGGGGTTAGACACCACACCCAAGGCCTCAAGGCCAAGCTCTTGGCAAGCTCCAAGGGGGAGAGAAGGGAAGAAGAAATGAAGAGAGAGTGAAGAGAATGAAAAGAGAGAGGAGAGAGAAAGTAAAATGGTATATATAGAAGGGGGATTTAATCTTAACCGTCGGATCGTGATCCATGTCAAAATCTAAGTCAATCCTAACCATCAAAACAAAACCAAATATCCAATGGGTAATAGGGTGCATCTACACTATTCATGAAAATATCTAAACACTATTCATCAAAATATCCAAAACACTATTCATCAAAATATCGGAAACACTATTCATGAAAATATCTGAAATCGAAAATATCTAAAATGTGGAAAATCTGTCTGGACGGTATGCCGTCGGTATACTCCGGTATACTGGCGGCATGCCGGCCAAGGAAAAATCTATAAGTTAGGAAAATTTTTAAAGCATTACGAAAACCAAGAAAATATGAAATACACTACAAAATATGTATCCGTATATAAATACCGATACTGTGAGACGAGTCTCACAACTCTCCACAACTTAAAAATAAATTTCGTCCTCGAAATTTCCTAAATCTAGTCAAGCATGAAAACCAAACCAAAGAGCTGAAAAATCATATCAATCAAAACAAAGCGTGGCATGTTGGTAAGATAAAGACAACAGTAATATAAGTAAATGCGTAAGCAGTAACACAACTACAATCAAGAAGGGATGGAGGCATATGAATAAATATGTCTCCTGAGTCAGTTGAGTAGGAGCAGGCCTACGCTGACTCCACAACTTAGATAAAAGTCAATTCTCAAATTAAGCCGGTACCAATGACTTAATCCAAGAAATAACTCTACCTAGGACGTATCTTCATAGTCGATACCAATGAAGTTATCACATGCCTCGACTACGAAGACAGAAGAGTTGGGGACGAGAAACTGGGCTAATATGCGTAACCCAAGAGATAAATAAGAGTGGAAGAAGAATAGGACAATACCTACCACATGACCATCCTCGGCCAAAACCTGCTCTGACATACTAAACTCTGCCTGCCCACGTCTCAGAACTGCTGCTCTAACCTGCTGGTGCTGAACCGGTACATGAGCCATATACTGCTGGACTGCCGGGGTAGCGGGTGAAGCTGGACTCTGGCAGGACTGACCCTGCTGGCTGATCAGGCTGAACTGACACCTCTGTCCTCGGGTCAACTCTGAACACTGCCCCTGAATGCTAAAACTGATCCTCCATAACTGGCCTAACAGAAGATTCCTGACTGCCATCGACAAAATCTAAACAAGATGATCGAAAGGATTAAGAACAGTGCCCTTGAAAGTTAAAGGACACAAGGATTAAACCGAGAGAACATGAAGGATCAACGACCAAGGCAGATATCAGGTCAAAGGATCAGAGATATAGAATAACACGAGGGATATCAATAAAGGAGAATTATGACTGAGATATCTAAATATCAGTAACCCCCACATATCTGATAAATCAGACCTGCATGGGCCACCACTAAAACCTATGTCACGCCCCAGAACCAGAATACTGGCAAGTAGGGACGGACCAGGCCAGCTACGTATACCAAAGTACTCCAGTACTCCGAAATAACGTATAAGCTGTATAGATGGGGGTTACTACTACAATCCAACAGGCAATCCTGGGTCAAGCAATCCTAGGTATCTCAATCATAGGCAGTAAACAATGTACAAGATGTAAGATCAACTGGAATATAAAATAGTAAAGCGTCCCAAACTATCATATATCAATGATCATGAAGCCAGTAATACAGAGTAAAGACTAGCAAGAGTAATAGTCATACATGATAAGCTCTAGCTATAGTCTAGAATACGCAAATCATGTTCTGGCCCGTAGGCTAAATGTCAAGTCCAAAACACGAGCTAAACACGTGCTCGGAGGCTAAACGCCACAAAAGAATAATGTACATAACTAGTGGGAGAATGAAATAGAAAACCCACTAAGGTACTCTGGTGCTCTGGTAATCACCAACGAGTGGAAGGTACGGAAGATCCTCCGGGCTCCTCTATCAGATCTGGTCAATACAAAACCAGTGGGGTCAGACCCCCAATAGCAAGTACCACAAAGGAAGCCAAACTATGAACTAAAACCAGCATGCAAATCATAGCAATGGATAGAGAGAGAGATAAGTAAGTACTAATCGAGACTCGTGCACTACCAATGCACTTATCCCGAGAATAGAAGGACAATAAGTAAAACAACATGTAGCATAAAGTAAAGGACATGTGATGTAATATAAACTGTGTACATGTGAAGAAAGGAAGCATGTGAACATGAAAGATAAACTAGACATGTGAGCATGTTAAGTAACTTGAGCATGTGAGCATGTCATGTAACTGGAGCATGTGAGCATGTCATGTAACTGGAGCATGTGAGCATGTCATGTAACTGGAGCATGTGAGCATGTCATGTAACTGGAGCATGTGAGCATGTTAAGTCTATATAGAACGACAAATGATAAGATGACTTAGGAACTATTCTGAAACCCAAGTTACAACCCGTAAACCAAACAAGGACCGGGGTTGTAACCCTTCTCCTGAACAGAACTTTAGTATCTAATCATTTACCGACAAAAGTAAAGCATAAACAAAGATGTACTGAAAATAAACAAATCCGGACGCTGCCTAGACAAACTAGACTAGACTGGACTCCATACAATAGTCACGGCCAAGCAATGAGTACGGCTTTATACATTAGCTAACTAGGGTTGTCACAATCCTAATTACTAACAAATGTAAGTTTGAGAATTCCAAGTCCGGTTACCTGCCTGCTGCCACCTATTGGTCATGCCGGGTTTTGATTACAAGAGTGACTTTGTGCTCCCACACGACGGTGAAGCTGGGAGAGTGCTCATCTCGACGGATAGCTCCAAACCCTTAGATAAATGTTATAACGACCTAGACCAAAGGCAACAGGTAACTGGGAAATCCTCCCCACCCATGTTCTAATGATCAATCTAGTTATATAATCCTTACCATTTTCTTGGATTCTGGGTGTGGCATTCCGCAGAATCCATCCTAGACATGAGCATGCAAGACTGGACAATAACGAGAATGTGCACCATAACAAGCCACAACAAGAAAATATCATAAACTGGAAGCTGGTAGTGCGCTACGACGAGCCACTATAGGGAGTGCGCCATGACAGGCCACTATCATGTAAGCAAAGAAAGACATGTACAAGAGTGCACCACGACGGGTCACTATCTAGTAAGCAAAGGAGACATGTAAGAAAAGTACACCACGACGGGCCACTATCATGTAAGCAAAGAAGGCATGGCAACAATTAACATAGCTTGTAAGAAAGAATCTATCAAAGACATATCATGGCATGTGGGAAATAATAATTAAAGCTAAGTACATTTCATAGAAAATGATTGAACATGTGCTTGTGTCAAGTGTATATAGGGTGTACAAGCATTCTCTAACTATACAAGATCATCTAATCATGTTAAGAAATCATTACAATCGAAGAAAATATCAAAAACGGACAAAAACGGGCAGAAACGGACAAAAACAGAATAAAACAGCATAAAACGGCATACCGGCGGTATACTGCGGCATACCGGCGGTATACCGGACTAAAAACAGAAAGTTTCTGGTGCCAAAAACGGCATACCGGCGGTATACTGCGGTATACCGGCGGTATACCGGTTTTTCAAACAGCAACAAATTCCAGATTTATGCTAAAACTTGTTTCGGCCATAAAAACTTCGTTTTAAATCGAAATTCGGATTTTCAAAAGTCAAAATTGAATAGAATTGAATTTCCTACAACATGGAAGTATTAGTTTTCATAAATCAAAACATTTGATAGATCAATACCTCAAAATACTCTCAAACAGAGGTTCTCGGGACACCGAAACGGGTTCCGATTGCCACCAAACTCAAAATCTATGATATACAAACTATGTGAAGGCCTCATATATGTATATATGACCAAGATCTATGATGGTAACACTAGTATCACTCTTGATACCAAGTTTTCTACTAAGTCCATACTGGATTTTAACAGAAAATCAAAACCTTGTTTAAACCAATTTTGGAAACATGCATATAGATGAGAATCACAAGGAAAACATTCTTAACAAAATGAGTTTAGAACAATTCTAAGCATTTAATACCAAGGGAAACAAAAATGACAACAAAACAAAATGGTTCATGGATTTGGCAAGATGTACTTGCCTAGGTTAAGCTCCAAGCCTAATCTTCTACTCCTCCTCCTAGGGGGGTTAGACACCACACCCAAGGCCTCAAGGCCAAGCTCTTGGCAAGCTCCAAGGGGGAGAGAAGGGAAGAAGAAATGAAGAGAGAGTGAAGAGAATGAAAAGAGAGAGGAGAGAGAAAGTAAAATGGTATATATAGAAGGGGGATTTAATCTTAACCGTCGGATCGTGATCCATGTCAAAATCTAAGTCAATCCTAACCATCAAAACAAAACCAAATATCCAATGGGTAATAGGGTGCATCTACACTATTCATGAAAATATCTAAACACTATTCATCAAAATATCCAAAACACTATTCATCAAAATATCGGAAACACTATTCATGAAAATATCTGAAATCGAAAATATCTAAAATGTGGAAAATCTGTCTGGACGGTATGCCGTCGGTATACTCCGGTATACTGGCGGCATGCCGGCCAAGGAAAAATCTATAAGTTAGGAAAATTTTTAAAGCATTACGAAAACCAAGAAAATATGAAATACACTACAAAATATGTATCCGTATATAAATACCGATACTGTGAGACGAGTCTCACAGTTACAGCCCATAGGCAGACAGTAAAATAAAGGTACAATACGAGCTAACACATGCTCGTCGGCTAAACGCCTCAAAAGAATAATTTTTACAATAAAGTGGGATGACAAAAAAAACCCACTCGTTGCCAGGGTTACGCCTGGTGGTCACCATCTGGCTGGAAGATAGGTGGATCCTCGATGCTGCTCCGATATCTGGCCACACAAAAAATAGCTGGGTCAGACCCAAGAAGAGCAAGTGCCACAAAGAAGGCTTCACTTAGGAACTAAAACCAGCATATCACAATAGAATATTAAAGATAAATAATAAATAAAGAACTGACAATAATAGAGATAACAACAGTAAACTGAGTACGAAGAAACCATTCAAGTAGCCAGGTCACAACCTTTAAACCAAACAAGGATGAGGGTTGCAGCCCTTCACCTGAATAGAAATCAGTCTCAAATACTATTGGTACAATGAAGACAATAAACGAAGAGAGGACACAAAACTGCTTCGGAAGCCAGGTTAAAACCCTTAAACCAAATAAGGACCGGAGTTGTAACCCTTCGCCTGAACAGAACTGGACCCCTGATCTTTATTGCTAAGGCCAGTATAAATAATCATGGTATTAAGGGAAGGTAAAACATGACGAACATGGCATGTGGTTGAAATAAGACAATAAACGAAAAGAGGACACATAACTGCTCCGGGAGCCAGGTTACAACCCTTAAACCAAACAAGGACCAGGATTATAACCCTTCATCGGAACAGAACTGGACCCCCGATCGTTATTGTTAAGGCAAGCATCAATAAACATGTCATGTCACAATCTTGCACAGGATCAGGATAAGACTAAGCTGGAATAAACTCCATCCAATCAATCACGGCCAATCAAGAGTACAGCTTGATACTTTTAACTAACTAGGGTTATCACAGGCCTAGTTACTAGCAAGATGCAATAAGATTATTCCAACAGCCACAAGCCCTGCAGATCATCCGGTTATCCAGGTCGAATGTCCGTTTATGAAGAATGCAATCCGTGACTGTGTGCTGGAAATGTGTCCTACTCGTCGGTAGGCTACAAGTCCACTTGAGCGCCCAGATAACGAGATTGCCTGTAGCTGAGAAATCTTTTCATGACTACTGGATTATTCTAGTTATTAACCTTAGTTGAATTCAGTAGGTACCCCTGACCGTGGTATTCAGGGGTCCCTGTCCTAGACATGATTCAAGACTAGACTAGTTTATTTGTGCAAGCATAATCGTCCACGGTATCAGGAGGAGGATTACTAGCATATCGAGATAGCCATCGCAACGGCATTCCAGATCGCATGTCATGTTTACTTGTCAAGAGTGCGCCACGACGGACCACTATCATGCTCTATCCTTCCATTATAATAAATGAGAAAACTTGCATAAAATAGCTAATAACATGCTATTGAAGCCAAGTAAAAGATCTACCACTTTTATGTTGAGAGTTGGAAGAAATTCTGGCCACAAATTAGCCAAATAGGGAATAAAATAGCCAAAATAGCCAAAATAGGCACTATGCGGCACTATTCATCACTATGTGGCACCCCCATATACGGCTCGAACACTATACGGTACATATGCGGTTCGGATACTATGCGACACTATACAGCACTCCCATATATGGCTCGAATAATATGCAGCACTATACGGCACTATGTAGCACTCTTATATGTGGCTCGAACACTATGCATCACTATACGGCACTATGCAGCACTCTCATATATGGCTCGGACACTATACGACACTATGCGGCACTCCCATATGCGGTTCGAATACTCTGCAGCACTATACAGCACTATACAGCACCCTCATATGCGGCTCGGACACTATGCGATACTATGCGACACTCTCATATGCGGTTCGGATACTATACAACACTATACGGTACTATGCAGCACTCTCATATGCGGTTCGGATATTATGCGGCACTATACGGCACTCCCATATGCGGCTCGGATACTATGTAGTACTATGCAGCACTA
>JANAVB010011254.1:20000-41006 GCA_029216955.1 Iris pallida
CGAGCGTTATTTACAGATAATGGAATCCCAAGATATTTAACTGGAAGTTCTTCTTCTGGGACCCCGACCATTCCAGTCTTCACATCTTTAGCACGACAACTGCTACTAAAATATATCATGCTCTTCTCCCTGTTTAACCGAAGCCCCGTCATGCCAAAATGCTCCAGAGTCTTAGTGACAATTGCAAGCCCTGAGAAGGTTGGAACCAAAAATACCAGCAGGTCATCCGTGTAGGAACGAGATGTAAAGCGCTATACTCTAGAGGGGTTGAATAGAGTAGGCAGCAGAAAAATAGCTATTTAAAAATTGTTAGCAACAAGATCACAGAAATATAACACAGATATGTAAATGTAAAAGTAGAGAGTAGAGAGCAGAGAGCAAACGCAAACATAAGGTTGTATACTAGTTTTTCTCTTGTGAGGACTAGTCCTGTCGGAAGAACTCCAGCTTCTAGTTGAAATCCACTATGGAAAAATGCCGCAAGTTTTCATGCGAAGTTCTTGCAACTTCTACAACGCGTTCTTTGATCTGAAATACTTGACCAACTTCAATTGTGAAGTGTCTTTATTCAATCAAGGCCTCTGATTACAATCACTCTGAACTTCTAGACCGTACCGCACTGGCAAATCGACTAGAGGATTATAACTGGCTTGGGATTTAAAAATGAAAGCTTAGAATACTTTGGAATACCGAAGTAGGCTTAGAGAGAAGAGAATAAAGAATGAATTGGTGCGTTGAAATGGTAGAAATTTTTCTCTATTTATAGTTTTTCAAAGGGAGCATTCGGACAGAATTCGGGCAGAATTCTTTCAGAAAATCTCGGCAAATAGTCGTTACATCCGTAACTACGGGAGACTGGGTTCAAAAATCTAACGTTCTACTAACCGAACTCGGGGCGATTTCGGACCGAGCTCGGGCCGAATTCTGTTGGTCCAGAGTTGATTTGGTTAGGATTTTCCAAATCGGATTTTGGGTTTTTTGAAAAGTCGAGCAGTTAGGAGCTTTTGTAAATGGGCTTATTTTCAAAACAAAGGGATATTTTGAAATCATTCTGGGTAGCCTATTTGCCAGTACGACTTCGTGTACATAGTATTCCTAGACTCAATAAATTATGAAAATTACATTGATATTGGAAATACAGACTCATACGACAAAACGGCTTCTTGTCTTGAACGGTAGCAGTAGCAATTCTTAGCAGTCGTCCAAGTAACCTTTATATCGAGACAGTGTTAGATTAATTACTAAAATCATGTTTGACTATGACCAATGAGCCAACAATCTTTTCCATTTTGATAACTGACAAACCTTGACCGATATAACATCTCAACTTGATTTGAAATCAAAATTTGTAAGGTACTGTGGTAGGTACTGCCTCCTCTTAAAAAAAAAAATTTGTGTCCTACAAAAGATGTTAGATCCATTTTCTCTCCAATTGTCACTTAACAAAATAATTGCAATGAGAGAAGCTCCCCCGCAATTCATGATGAAGAAACGAACATTGAAGAAATACATAAAATATATAAAGAATAACATATATTTCACAGGCAATTCTATGAAAGAAGCATAAACTAAGATAAGTAATGCTACGTATAGAATGAGAAGTGCATACTAAGAACAAAAGAGAGCAATACACTGAAACAGAAAATGCATACTAATAGGAGTTTGAAATACATCAACTCAGCAAACAGATTAAGTATCGAGACTGTTTGAGATGCTGTATAAAATAAAATAATAATAGCTAAATAATTATCAAGATAGAGAAATCAAGTAAACCTATGAAAATGAGAAAACAAGGAAGAATCATATGCTCTAATAAATCTACTATAAATCAAAATACCATGACCAATGTAATAAGATATTTTAAATAAAGAATATATTTCCATGACGAACTAGGTATACTACATATTAAGGGTATATATGAATTGAAACAATTAATTTGCTTCCCCTTAAAATATGTGTATCTAGATCAAAAAGCAATTTATATACATAAAATAGAAGATCATAAAATTTGAGGGATATCCAAGATATGCATCTTTCATCCCTTTGAACAATGCATATAAAGTTCCAAACTTAAAACAAATATCATCTTTAGGCAAGTAAAAGAGATATCCAATAAATAATTGCTTAAAGATGAACAAATAAAATAAGATTAGATATATGCCCAAATAAATAGTATTCTAGATATATGACATGTCAGGAGAATAATTAATTTGAGATAATTAACTGCTTCACTTTACATGGGTATATCTAAAATTAATAGTATTAAAATCTGGAGAAATATTTTCAGAACAAGGAAAGTAATTCATCAAAATATTAGATCTTCTTATCAAAGTTCATTTCTTCCCTTTTAAAACCTTAACACGGTATCCAACTAATAACCGTAGGGTTAAAAAAAAAAAATTTTTGAGAGAGAGATAAATATCATTCCTACAAAGAATTATTGTTATAAGCAATTATTAACTTGAATAAGAAGATAATAAAAGCTTCGAATATCATGAATATTACGCAAACGCTAAAGAACATATCAGAAAACCATAATATTCAATGAGTAGTCACACGATCAAATCAAAAATAGAGTGATAGAAAAAAAAAAGAATATATCAAAAGATGACAAACATTAACCTATAGAAGATCAATGCATATTACCATCAAATAATATTATCCATCAAAGTTAAAATTAAAAAGATGAAATCCATACCTCTTTTTAAAATGAGATCAATCCAAGGTTATAGATCGATTTAGAGAATACAAAATATTATCCACTAGAATCGAAAGATCTCAAATAATACAAAAATTCAAATCATTTATAGCTATAAGCATAAGATGTATCAATTACATGTATCCTTATATGTGCTACAAAATCAAAGGGTAACAATAAAAGATAAAATATTTATAAATCAAATATAGGACCTAGATACGCTGATGTGTTCTGGAACCTAGGGGACCGAGTTCAGTTACTTGGATCCAGATTTAGACAATAGTTGCAAATAGACCTTAATAAATTTTAAGTCTATAAAGTATTAATTATTTTAGAATTGTTGTAGGGGTACTGTCCCAGCTAATGGTGGTCCACCAAGGGACGCTTATGTACCACTTCGCTTTAGTCATGGCCATGGTGATAGAAAGACCCTTTGTAGGCTTGTATCCAAAATGATCTCTATTTTTAATAACTTAGAGTTAAAGAAATATATTCAGTATCATCAAACATCATCGAAATCCAGAATACCTAACTATAAGAGAAAATAGCCAAAGAATGAATAAGGAATGATCATACGATTAAGATACTAAAACTATTTTTCATGAAGCTTTCATAGTGCACTATAGAGGTAAATATATAAAAGATGTATACTAAAAATGTGCACTAATAAACAAGATCATAAAAAATGATATGCATACTTTATAAATAAAGACAAAAGATATGCATGAGAAAAAATTCTAACAAATAAAAATGGCTACTTAGTGTGACATAACATTTGAGATAGTAACTAACATGCAACTGTATTTCAAGAACATTATCCTCAACATGCTAGAACATGTATCATACTAGTTTATATAACATAAAAAAAATAAGCACTTCTAGTGAGAAATAATAAAAATTCATTAAAGATATGCAAGATTCTATAGTTCTAACCAATTAAGAAGAATCGTTTAGCATATTACGAAAGTGGTTCTAGTGACCACACTTATGTTGGTGCAATTTCTTGGAAGATGACATTTGAAGCTTTGCAATCACCAATATGTTCCATGGTTCTATGGCTTAGCACAGGATGCTCCACATACAGTATTGGGCAAAGACTTTGGTATCCAAGTAAACTTGAATCCACATTGGTTAGCTTTGGAAACCCAGATAAACATATTTATATCAACCATCTTTCTAATTTAACAATGACTAGAAATGTGTCCAATCATACCACAATAATGACAAGCAGCATAAACATTAGTGCTCGGTGCAACAATATAAGAACTTGATATGGTGTGACATGTCTTGCGTGGTTGACTGTAATAAAAAGCATGGTTATATTTAACCTTAGCTGTGTCAGATCCTTTTTGAATCCTGGATTATGTCACATGCCTTGTGTATGACTGTGTCTTGGGTTGAACAACCTGTTTACCCAATTTTATCTCCAATTTTTTAGAGATTGTGCAAGCCTCATTATACTTAGCAGTTAATGAGTCTATTCTCTATGTAGCAATGCTATACTTCTTCTTTTCTACTTCATAAGCTTCATTGAGTTTTGCATGCTCTTGTGTCATCTTATTAATGCATTCTTGAGCATCATACAAACTCAGCTTAACCGTGGATAGCTCATCTGTGTCACTAGAAGTGGCAGTATCTCTAATCTCATTAAACAGAGAGGATAACATTTCATTCTCAAGCTTATAAGCCTTAAGCTCTTTTCAAGACTGCTTATACATATCTAATACTTTCTTGTGTTCTTCCAATAGATCACTGAAAGCATCAGATAACTCATCATAAGAAAATTTACTATAAAGAGAATTATTTTGTACCTCATTAGATAATGTCATTGTGCATATATTTGAAGCTAGACGAGGTCTCTCTTCTTCTTCAGAATTGTTTGATTTACTTTCACACCATATGCTCGTGGTAGCGTACTTGTGAGAAACAATCTTCCTGTTTGATCGTTGGCAATGATTCTTCGTTTTAGTAGTACAACAATCTTTTATTGTGTGGTCTGATCTTCTGTAGTTGTGGCATACAAGCTCTTCCTCAAATAAGGGATTGTATTGCACTTCAAATCCCAATGTCATCATGCAAGGATTTTTTTCTTCTTTGGAGTTGTTAGCTTTACTTTCATACATGTTCTCATGAGTAGCTTCAAGCAGTTTCCAGATTTCATGAGATATAGTGCAAGTAGAAATATGATTAAATATATTTATGTCTATAGCACAATAGAAAGCATGTATTGCTTTTGCATCAAGGCTAGCTAACTTCTTCTCTTCCTCCGTGTAACTATAATAAGGCTTATTAAAATAGAGGAAGTAAGAATGGAGGTGATAGTAGGATTTTTATAGCCATTGATAACAATCGACCAGAGGTCAAAACTTAGTGACTTCAAATAAAATCTCATTCGTGTTTTTTAGTAAGTGTAATTAGTACCATCAAACAGTGGGGGTCTGTTTGTGGCTTGGCCTTCACTTATGAATTTCACAGTTGCCACATGTGATATAGTGATCTATGTAACAACAGTATTGATAAGAATATAATAACAGTGTTACCTTGCTTTACCTGTATAACCCGCTCTGATACCAATTATAGGAGCAATTGGAATCAGAATATAACAATTGATAATAAGGATCTGCTCCAAGGATGTTAAGCCAAATAATAAAGTCCTCACTCTGATACCAATTATGGGAACAAGATGTAAAGTGTTATACTCTAGAGGGGGGTGAATAGAGTAGGCAGCAAAAAATTAGCTATTTAAAAATCGTTAGCAACAAGATCACAGATATGTAAATGTAAAAGTAGAGAGCAAAAGGCAAACACAAATACAAGTATGTATACTGGTTTCCCTCTTGTGAGGACTAGTCCAGTCGGAAGAACTCCAGCTTCCAGTTGAAATCCATTAGGAAAAAACGTCGCAAGTTTTCATGCAAAATTCTTGCAACTTCTACAACGCGAGCTTTGATCCGAAGTACTCGACCAACTTCAATTGTGAAGTGTCTTGCATCAATTAAGCCTCTGATTATAATTACTATGAACTTCTAGACCGTATCGTACTAGCAAATTGACTAGAGGATTGTAACTGGCTTGGGATTTGAAAAAGAAAGCTTAGAATAGTTTGGAATACTGTAGTAGGCTTAGAGAGAAGAGAAGAGAGAATAATTGGTGTGTTAAAATGGTAGAAATTTTTCTCTATTTATAGGTTTTCCAAAGGAAGAATTCAAGCAAAATTTGGACAGAATTCGGGCAGAATTCTTTGAGAGAATCTCGACAAATAGCCGGTGCGTCCGTAACTTCGGGAAGACTAGGTTCAAAAATCCAACGTTCTACTAACCGAACTCGAGGCAAATTTAGGCCGAACTCGTGCCGAATTCTGTTGGTCCAGAGTTAATTTGGTTAGGTTTTTACAAATTGGATTTTGGGCTTTTTGAAAAGTCGAGCAGTTAGGAGCTTTCGTAAATGGGCATATTTTCAAAACAAAGGAATATTTTGAAATCATTTTGGGGTAACCTATTTGCCAGTACGACTCGGTGTACATTGTATTCCTAGACTCATACGGCAAAACGACTTCATGTCTTGAACGGTAGTAGTTGCAGTTCTTAGCAGTCGTCCAAGTAGCCCTTATATCGAGACAGGGTTAGATCAATTATTAAAATTAGGTTTGACTATGACCAATGGGCCAATAATCCGCATATCTAAGATGGGATATATGTGGGAGAACCTATCGGTACAAGGGGATAATATATTTCCTACACACCGCCAAATGCAATAGACACGTGAGATATTCCATCACCAACGTGAAGAGGTTTGGCGACAATGGGTTTGTCAAATACCCCTGTTGTTGAAATATTCATATGGCTGCCATTTGATAAGGCCAAAATAGGTGGTTGTGGAGATGCACTCCCACTCCCGAGCAATCCAAATACTATCAAACCCCATAGCCTGCATAATATAGCATAAAAACTCCTGGTTCACCATGTATGCCTTTCGCAAGTCAAGCTTCAGGGATGCTTTCTGACCCCTTTCTTATTAAAATCTCGGACTAACTCATGTCCCAACAGATTATTCTCAGCAATTGCACTTCCTTTAGTGAATGCAACTTGATTTGCCAACACCAATTCTTGTAACACCTTCTCCATATGACGACACATGAGGTGGGTGATAAGTTTGTAAATATAGTTGCAATAAGTTATAGGTCCAACTATAAAGCACCCTCCTTCTTAGGAACATGCATAAGAAATGTGTGGTTCATCTCCCGCAATAGTCTGTCGTACTCAAAAAAGTGTCTGACTACCTCAACAACGGAGTCTTTCACTGCATCCCAATGAATTTTATAGAATTTACTACCAAATCCATCAGGTCCCGAGGCTTTATTAGGATTAGAGGTTTTTACAATATCCTCTGCCTCCTCTATAGAAATAGGTGACATTAAAAATTGGTTACCAGCACTTGTAACTATTTTCTTGCATAGCAAATCAGGAAACTAAAAGATATAATCATTTTGATTGTATAGTTCAGTGTAGTACCTAACCGCCTCAACATGTATGTTAGTTTACGAGGATAACTCCATGCCATGCACGTCCAGCAGCTTATGAATGTTGTTGCAATATTGCCTTTATAATAGAATTTTGTACTTCAGTTCCCATCCCACAACTACGAGCATTTGTCATGTTGGGCCATTTGAACCTCTTCTGCCAATCGAAGCACACCCATCCCTCGTAGGAGATCCTGCTCATTAGATGCTAGTACCAGGTTGCTAGGATCCACCTGGATGCATTCATGGGTCTCATGAAGTTGTCGTTCCTTAGCAGCCAGATCACCGGGGAATGGTCGTTAGTTCTCGCTGCCATACCTTCAGCTACAGTATTAGGGAATTTAGTAAAATAGAGATGATTACCCAATGCATGATCCAGTTGACATATCACTCATTTTTTGATAGTTTTATTATTCTAGGACCATATATGTCCAATTCGATCCAGGCCCCGCATTCCTGATTATAGTAAACAGTTTTGGAAGTCCCGAGGGACAGAATCCAGAATCGCTCTCCCCCAATCTTCTCATGCACATACAGTATAGCATTAAAGTTCCCCATCACCAACATTGGAAGGTGCAAGTTGTGTTCTACCATGTTGCTGAGACGAATGATGTCCTCTCAGAGAGTTCCTCCGTGTCGCCTATCATTATGTCTATATACAACACAAAAAATAAATTGGAAACCAGCTTTATTCATGAATACAATCTTAATGACCTGCTCAACCATATGAAGAACTTTCCCATCCTATCAACCTTTATCCCATCGAACCCAGATACGAGCCATACTACATGTAACGCCCCAGTCCCAAAATACGTAGGACTAGGAATGTAGACATGCCAGCTGTATTCACACGAAGTACACTCCAATATATGGAAACCTCGTATGAGTACATAAGCTGTAAAATGCAGTAGAACCATAACTAATCTCATCCACGCAAAATAAATAAATAAAAGACATCATATAAAGATAATGAATTGTCTTGATATAATATATTAGGAGGAGACAAATCTACTACCAACAAAATAAGGAAATAAAATACATGGAAAATAAAATGAGTGACGAGCGAAGCGAAGACGATCCAAATGCAATCATCCTCGAATAAGTAGCGATGATCACGGCTAAAGCTAAAACACCTGCGAAACACAAGAGCATACACCTGGCAAGACAACCAGGTCCTCAGAGGGACGTAACAAGATACATAATATCATGCCATATAACTGAATAAATATTGCTCAAATAATTAAGGGACACATACAATAGGGTACCTAGCCGTACTATAGTGAATATGCATTAAAGAACAAACCTTTGACGCATGGGCCAGCTAAGTCAGGAATCAGGAATCAGGACCGTACCTCCCACTGGAGATAACCGGCTATCAGGACCGTACCTCCCACTGGAGATAACCAGCTATCGGGACCGTACCTCCCACTGGAGATAACCGGCAATCAGGACAGTGTATATATGACCCATACGCTAAGAAGATGTTCTTTCCACCCAGTGCCTACCATGTTGTATCCACAACAGTAACATCTATAACCGCTAAGTCAAACTAGCATGCAACCTCTATTAGCGGTTATTCCTATCGGACGGCTTATACGCACCGGTGGCCAGCCAGTCACGCATGTCCGTGTTCTACATGCGACACACAACTTCGTGATACCACGTGTCAAGGCCATAAATGCAACACACAAGGTGGTCCCTTCAATCTAGGTTTAATGTGAGAAAAATAATACATAGCAGGAAAAATAAATGAACAGTAAGTTCTAACAGTTATGCCATGTATCACAGTTTATTTTGCATAAAGAAAATAAATAATGCATGAAATATGAGCTAAATAAGTAAACAGCAAATGGCAAGGTGTCTCGCCTGATGTCCAAGTGAGGTAAGATGATGTCCTGTCGATGAATCAACAACAGCGCACAAAGAAGAAGGTGCAGGAACAACTTCAGATGCTAAAAATAGTTTATTATCTAATTATAATTAATACTGCACCTATTACATTTATTTAATAAATTCTGAAGTTAGGATATGGTATAGGTTTTCGTATTAGCTTTCCGAAAAACTAAACGGATCGCATTTTCATTTCCGGAATCTCCCGAAATCGTAAAAATACTGAAATACGTTTATTTTTGGGACACTAGATACTCAAACAGTTTTGTAGAAATCTACAGAACAAATTTTGTCTATTAAAATATGTTTTTGGAAACCTTACCTTGATACGCTTCTTTTAAAAAAAACTGGAGACGAAACGGAGTTCGGAGCTAGGAGATATCGTCGTTCCAAGTTGCTCTTGCTGCTAAAAAGCGGGGCTGAATTTATGACGAAAAAAAGAGAGAAATTTTGACAAGGATGGTTTGAAAGATGATTTGTGATAAAAATAATATGGAGGAGTACCTGCCTATTTATATGATGTGGGAATTCCCAACTAGATAAGAATTAGGATTCCTTTAAACCCAATTTAGATATTTCATAATTTAATTTAAAAACAATCAAATCCAAATCCAAATCCAAATTTAATTTAAATCAAATCAAATTCTCTTAGTTTAAAATCAAATCAATTAAATCCAATTTAAATCTATTTAAATTTTTAGCTCAAAATCAAATGGGATAAATAAATTTCGAATATTTAACTATTTAAATAAATCCAAAAAATCAAATCAAGATTTAAATGGCCACCATAACTTCCAAATATATTTTTTAAAATACCAATAATAATAATTTCAAAAATAATAAATATTTTTAAATATCTTTTTGAATAATAAATCTCAAAAATTATATTTTTATTTAAATTAAACTAGCAAATATTTATGAAATATATGTATGCATGAATAATATTATTTATTCCAAATAAAAGGCCTTTCATAAATAAAATAATAAATTTAGTATATTTTGATAGCTAAATTAAATATTACATATATTATTTTGAAACTATAAAAATAAAAAAATGTTTTTCTCAAAATATGTACGCTCGCACATATTCGCACTCGTCGAGCAACTACGAAAAATAAAATTTCGTGCACGACGTACAATACGACTATGCGACGTACAATACAAAAATTTTAAATCAGTACCAAATTTAATATATATAAAAAATATAGTAGAAATTTAGGGGTTTTACATCCTACCCAACTTAAAAGAATTTCGTCCTCGAAATTAAGAATTTGGAGGGGGTGAGAAGGTACAACGGTAGATAGAAGGGTTTAAGGAAGTTTATATGGTCGTAGTCTAGGTTGAGGGTATGATTAAGAGACGATTGTAATAAATCTTAAATTCAAGTGATTAGAAAGTCAAGATTGTAAATTTAGTGTCGAGGGAAAGGTTGAGTAGTTCAAGACAAAGATATGGTTACATTGGGTGGTAATGTTCATGGTGATAGGACAGTTAAAGGAGTTTTAGTACGACGCTTTCGTCCTTCTAAAATAGGTGAAGGCGAACGCAATATAGAGTTCGAAGGAGGCGTTATCAAATACGAATACGTGGTTCAAAGGCGACCGAATAATTCAAAAGGAGTTGTCAAGGCAGTCGCGGATGGGACTCTAGAGGACAAGTTTAGCTATGTCCCCATCCACGTAGGATAATATGTGATAAGCGAACCAAAGTGCAATAGGTTGATCAGACCATCATGCACCGGTTCTGATTAGACAATATGTTAGTGGGTGCACCCAATAAAATATGTCATGATCAAGCTTGATAACGAAATAAGCTTGCCAAACTGAAGCTACGTTAGCAGTGCGAGATAGTCAAAATATGAGCAAGGGAGGTACTGATGAAGAAAATTTTAAATAGTCCCAGATCTTTTAAGATCAAGGCTCTCCCGAAGTTTGGGCCTATACAGTTGTCTTGGTTGACTAGCTAAGTTAGGGTCCTCTGAACTTATAGGCTAAGCAAATTTATCCACATGGGTCACAAGGACAAAGGCTTTGTTGGGCCGTGAGGTATTCTACCCAACTTACAATAGTTAAACTAGTAATATGATGAGACAATAGGTTAAGCAATCAAGATAAAGCACAAATTTAAGCATTTAAGGAACTAAGTAGAACAAAATTCACCTATCGGGTTAAGGGATTGAGTCAAGGTTGGATCTCTTAATTGAAGTCGGAAAGTATTTTGGTGTCATGGTAGAGGTTATAGTTTGGCCATTTTGACCAGAAGGTCCTATCATAAAAATAGTGTACAAGGAGACGTGTTTTAGTGGGACATGACACATCTACATAAAGGTGGACTTGTCTAGGTCTTACATATGAAATTTGTTGGAAGGAAAAGTGTAGTGTTGTACTCCAAATATACAAGTCACGGTAGGGGACGCCAGAAGATCAAAAATAAAAAGTGGGGGTTCACGAGGTGATAACTAATACACAAAATAAAGAAGATCAAGTTAAAGCGTGAAATAAAATTAATTAAAGAATCTATTAAAAATAATTTAGAAACACAATTCCGGAGAGAAGATAGTCTTCTAGATGAATACAATTAAGGAACCATTAACTCATTATTCAAATTGCAAATGGGTTAGAAGGTCGCAATTAAAAGATCTAGAATTGAAGGAAGGTCGAGTAAGTCGAGATAAAAATACAGTCACATAGTTGGGTAGATGACTAACAACACTTGTGTATATACTACTATCATGGTCATGAGTGACATGGCAATTAGTGTGGAATACTTCTAACTCATTAGCGCTACCTTTGTGGCCTATCATTAATATTTTAACTCAAGTTTCCTCCAAAAGTTTTAAAAAAATAAACTTTCAAAAATATACCACCAAAATTTGTATTTACTCCAAGCCGTTCAAATTCATCAAAAAATTTAAATCACTCTCATAAATTTCAAAGCAAAATTTTATCACGTTACTACTAATATTTTCCAAAATTAACGTTTAAATTCAACTATTTAACTCAAGAGTTCATAATTTACGAATCCATAAAAATTTCACAATCAATCAAAAATTTAACACTCTAAAATTTTCAATTAATTTATAATAAAACTCTTAGCATATTAAAAGCAATCTCAAAAAAATTAAGCTCAATGCTCTAAACAATTTTAACTTCTATTCATGCTAAGTTATTACAACAAAATCATAACTTTTTAAATGGTAACTTCCTTTAATCAATCAAAATAACTATCCATCACATCCTTCGAAATTCTCCAAAAATTTAATATTAGCAATCCACATTAAACTAAAATTTCAAATAATCTTATCAGTCAAAATCTTTTTTTTTACCAAAAATCTAAATAGATTTGTTAATCCTCAATCATAGGACACCATTTAAAATAAAAATTTCTCAAAAATCGTTTTTATTACTTTCAAATATTTTAAACCAAAATTCACCGTCATTACTTCTACTTAAAATTCAAAATTTACTAAACACGAAATTCGCAAGTTGCACAACTCAAATTTAAATAATTTTTATGGCCATTTTTAAAAAGCTAAGATCATTTTCAAACCAAATTTATAACTATTCAAAGGTGCATAACTATAATACAATAAATCATGAACATTAAAACTCGAAAATCAAATAAATTTTATATTTGTTCAAAGATGTATATCTATCACCCAAACTCATAAATATCACAACTTGAAAAGCAAATCAATTTTATACTTGTGCAAGGATGTATAACTATAATCCAATAAATCATAAATATCAAATCTTTGAAAATCAATCAATTTCTTAAACCAAGTATGAAATTCTATAAATCCTCTGGTGTTTACTATTTAGAAATCTCAAGGTTAAAACTTTCTGTGGTAATATCCTACTTTACAAATTACTAATCATTAAATCACACTAAAAAAAACCCTTTAACTCAATTAGAGTCTTAAATGTATTCCAATTGCCAATATAACCATTCTAGCCATGTGTTTGACCTATGAGCATATACTAGTGTAGACATCTTCCTAGTTGACACTAAGCACGAAAATAAGAATCAACGGTAGAAAGAAATCAAGCAAGATGCAATTCAAGAAAGTCGAACAAGAGTTCGAAATTTGAAGTCAAGGGAAGAGGTCAAGCTGTATGGATGAGATTCCTATAATTCTAATCCTATGTTGCAGGTTCACATCGGTACAATAACGTAACCGAAGTGACAAACTCGACCTGCATGGGCCACCACAAAAACATGTAACGCCCCAGTCCCAAAATACGTAGGACTAGGAACGTAGACATGCCAGCTGTATTCACACGAAGTACACTCCAATATATGGAAACCTCGTATGAGTACATAAGCTATAAAATACAGTAGAACCATAACTAATCTCATCCACGCAAAATAAATGAATAAAAGACATCATATAAAGATAATAAATTGTCCTGATACAATATATTGGGAGGAGATAAATCCACTACCAAGAAAATAAGGAAATAAAATACATAGAAAATAAAATGAGTGACGAGCGAAGCGAAGACGATCCAAATACAATCATCCTCGAATAAGTAGCGATGATCACGGCTAAAGCTAGAACACCTGCGAAACACAAGAGCATACACCTGGCAAGACAACCAGGTCCTCAGAGGGACGTAACAAGTTACATAATATCATGCCATATAACTGAATAAATATTGCTCAAATAATTAAGGGACACATACAATAGGGTACCTAGCCGTACTATAGTGAATATGCAATAAAGAACAAACCTTTGACGCATGGGCCGGCTAAGTCAGGAATCAGGAATCAGGACCGTACCTCCCACTGGAGATAACCGGCTATCAGGACCGTACCTCCCACTGGAGATAACTGGCTATCAGGACCGTACCTCCCACTGGAGATAACCGGCAATCAGGACAGTGTATATATGACCCATACGTTAAGGAGATGTTCTTCCCACCCAATGCCTACCATGTTGTATCCACAACAGTAACATCTATAACCGCTAAGTCAAACTAGCATGCAACCTCTATTAGCGGTTATTCCTATCGCACGGCTTATACGCACCGGTGGCCAGCCAGTCACGCATGTCCGTGTTCTATATGCGACACACAACTTCGTGATACCACGTATCAAGGCCATGAATGCAACACACTAGGTGGTCCCTTCAATCTAGGTTTAATGTGAGAAAAATAATACATAGCAGAAAAAATAAATGAACAGTAAGTTCTAACAGTTATGTCATGTATCACAGTTTATTTTACATAAAGAAAATAAATAATGCATAAAATATGAGCTAAATAAGTAAACAGCAAATGGCAAGGTGTCTTGCCTGATGTCCAAGTGAGGTAAGATGATGTCCTGGCGATGAATCAACAACAGCGCACAAAGAAGAAGGTGCAGGAACAACTTCAGATGCTGAAAATAGTTTATTATCTAATTATAATTAACACTGCACCTATTACATTTATTTAATAAATTTTGAAGTTAGGATATGGTATAGGTTTTCGTATTAGCTTTCCGAAAAACTAAACGGATCGCATTTTCGTTTCCGGAATCTCCCGAAATCGCAAAAAATACTGAAACACGTTTATTTTTGGGACACTAGATACTCAAACAGTTTTGTAGAAATCTACAAAACAAATTTTGTCTATTAAAATATGTTTTTGGAAACCTTACCTCGATACGCTTCTTTTAAAAAAACTGGAGGTGAAACGGAGTTCGGAGCTAGGAGATATCGTCCTTCCAAGTTGCTCTTGCTGCTAAAAAGCGGGGCTGAATTTATGACGAAAAAAATAGAGAAATTTTGACAAGGATGGTTTGCAAGATGATTTGTGGTAAAAATAATATGGAGGAGTACCTGCCTATTTATAGGATGTGGGAATTCCCAACTAGATAAGAATTAGGATTCATTTAAACCCAATTTAGATATTTCCTAATTTAATTTAAAAATAATCAAATCCAAATCCAAATCCAAATCTAATTTAAATCAAATCAAATTCTCTTAGTTTAAAATCAAATCAATTAAATCCAATTTAAATCTATTTAAATTTTTAGCTCAAAATCAAATGGGATAAATAAATTTCGAATATTTAACTATTTAAATAAATCCAAAAAATCAAATCAAGATTTAAATGGCCACCATAACTTCCAAATATATTTTTCAAAATACCAATAATAATAATTTCAAAAATAATAAATATTTTTAAATATCTTTTTGAATAATAAATCTCAAAAATTATATTTTTATTTAAATTAAACTAGCAAATATTTTTGAAATATATGTATGCATGAATAATATTATTTATTCCAAATAAAAGGCCTTTCATAAATAAAATAATAAATTTAGTATATTTTGATAGCTAAATTAAATATTACTTATATTATTTTGAAACTATAAAAATAAAAAAATGTTTTTCTCAAAATATGTACGCTCGCATATATTCGCACTCGTCGAGCAACTACGAAAAATAAAATTTCGTGCACGACGTACAATACGATTATGCGACGTACAATACAAAAATTTTAAATCAGTACCAAATTTAATATATATAAAAAATATAGTAGAAATTTAGGGGTTTTACATTGATCTAAATTTAGTAATTGAATTATCTAAATTGGGTTTGAATCAATCCTAATCTCTATCTTATTGGGAATTTCCACATCCTATAAATATAGGCAGGTACTCCTCCAGTTTCCATCATCCATTATTTCTCCATATATTTCTACCACAAAGTGAGTGCCTCGTGTCTGTGTCCAACCTCTCCCGGGTCAGCCGTGACGGCCTCGGGTCCGACCCCGGGTGTCCTCCCAAAATTCTTATTCCATTTCTTATTTACATATACATTATTATGTTCCCGTGTCGGACAGACCCCGACACCAAATTTCTAAACCTATCCCTATCCCTCTAATCCGTCCACCTTCACCGCTGCCGACGTCGCCAACACCATCATCTCTCTGCCATCTCCACCAACTTCCGATGCACAACCCAACCAAGTCCGACCGAACCTACGACCAACCCCGCGGCTACAACCACAGCAACCCAGTCCCAACCATCCGACCTCCTCCTTCCATACGACCACACCACCTCTCCATCATCATCATCAACACCACGACCGCAGTGCCCGGCCAGTGGCCGATTACCCCGGCAGCCCGTCACCACCATCAGTAATATCATCCCCCCAAAGAAAAATCCTAAGTTAACAAACACAGCCACCGCCATCGTAAATTAAACTCTAACCTTGACTCCGCCGAGCTGTGATCCGCCGATCCGCCGTGTCTTCCACCTCCCGAGCGCCACAGGCACATCGCCGAGCCAATCGACTGGCCCACGTCGGGTTCCTCCCCTAGCCGCCACCTCGTTCCCGCATCTGGTCGAGCGCCGCCGACCCATCAGTCGTGGCCGATCAGCATCGCCTTGGTGCTGTGGGCGACCGACCCCCTACCTCGGTTGCCGGCACCCCCTACGCCGGCATCCAGATACCGGCGTCTCAGCCACCGGCGTGAGTCTCCCGCCGCGTCCCCAAACCCTCGCTGCCGTACCCTTCCTCCGCCGCGCCCGTCGAAACCCTCATCAGCCCGCCGGTGCCCTAGCCGCCTCCCGCCAGATCTGCCGCCGGAGCAGCGAGCTCCGCTCGTCTCCGCCACACTCTTCCTCTCACTCCGCCTGAGCACTTCCGGCGCCGTCTGCGCCATCTCCCTCCGCTCACCCCCTCTCGCCCGCATCCGCCGATCTCCTCCGCCCTGGCCTCCCTCTTCTCAGTCCCGTCGAGTCCGTCGTGGCCGACGACCCCCGAACCCCCGGTCTTCCGCTCGCCTCCCATTCTCTCCGCAACCCCCGACCACCGACCTTCCTCAAACCCCCGCCAATATAAAACCACTAAATTTCTACTATATTTTTATATATATTAAATTTGGTACTGATTTAAAATTTTTGTATTGTACGTCGCATAGTCGTTTTGTACGTCGCACACGAAATTTTATTTTTCGTAGTTGCTCGACGAGTGCGAATATGTGCGAGCGTACATATTTTGAGAAAAGTATTTTTTATTTTTATAGTTTCAAAATAATATATGTAATATTTAATTTAGCTATCAAAATATACTAAATTTATTATTTTATTTATGAAAGGCCTTTTATTTGGAATAAATAATGTTATTCATGCATACATATATTTCATAAATATTTGCTACGTACAATATGTCTATATACAACACAAAAAATGAATTGGAAACCACCTTTATTCATGAATACAATCTTAATGACCTGCTCAACCATATGAAGAACTTTCCCATCCTATCAACCTTTATCCCATAGAACCCAGATACGAGCCATACTACATAATGATAGATTATGTACATGTTGCCAATGCATAAGGGTTTTACGGACCAACATACGTTTAGACTTGATCTTAGTTTCAACATCGCGGTGATCAAACACTTCTTCTTTTGCAATACCTCAGTTATCTCCTTCCACCTTCCAAGCGAGCATGCTCCTCGGACATTCCAGGTAATCATAGACATTAATTCGATATAGAGTCTTCATGATAACCCCGCAGCTCCGTGACTGGAGTGTCACCGAGCCCTTGTTCAGACATATCCACTTCATCATCTCCTACTCCCGATCCTTGGCCACCCGCTTCCGCAGATTGCATAATAAGTAACTAGGCGGGGTTATCCCTTGTTAACTTCTCTCCCTTGTGTTGTACGTATTCCTCTGCATATGTCGCTTACCGTTCCTAATAGGCATGCCTCCAGTTCCAGTTTGTTGTATCCCACTGCTTCCTTATCTTGCTAACGAGGCTCTTCGTCTTGTCACCATACCCCCCGCATAGAACATGATATTATTGTCATCCTAACCGATGGACACACCAAGATAATGGCTCCTCTGTTTTAATTACCACGTTGCATCTGCCCTTGACTTGCCCCTTTCTTCCCCCTTCCCTCGTCCCCTATGCCCCCGGCCAAGATCCTTGCCGAACCAGGAACCACAATGGTCGTCTCTAATCCCGCTCATGTGACGATTGACATATTATTGTTGTATTTCATCCCATCATGAGGTTCTTCTTCATCATGTTGTACCCAATCCTCCAATTCTTATTTGTCTTCGACCTCTTTGTTTGCGTGGCCCTCCCATCCATCCTTTGCCAATCTGCAATGTTGGATTAGATGTCCAAAACAATTACAAAATTGACATGCTGATGGAACCCAGTCATACTCAACTCTCTGCTGGAATACTTTTCCTGACGGAACTTCGTATTCCACTACCCTAGGTTATGGTTTACTAGCTTCTATCTCCACAAACACTCTGGCATACAAGAGTCTTACACGTGTATTGGTATACCCATCCCCTTTAATAGGATTCCCTACCAAACTTGCTAGTTTCATTATCATCGACATGTTCTAAATCGAAATAGGGAGCCCAGGAAACCGAATCCAAATTGGAATCGTATATAGCAGATATCTCTCACACTTATATCCCAAATGCCATTCTTTAAAGATACCAGTCTGCCATCAAATATCCATGGACCCCTTGTAGTATGTGCGTCATATCCTCATTTACCCTGAATCTTATAAAGAAGAAGCCATCTTCTCGAGAAAAGAAGTCCATACTCCTTTTTGGCCGCCACACCCTAGCTATATACGCCCAGATTTGTTCATAGAATGGTTGTCCCCGAGAACATACAGAACAATCATATTATGCCAATATGTAGATGTCTTAGCGAGCTCTTCTTCCTCAAAGACTGCACGAACGCCACCCTCAACTTGCTTGGGTTTCACATAATGCATGGTATTCTTCGATTGGTCTCCCCCACCCTAACACAAATATGCCCCTAATTTTGTGATACATGATGTCCTATGCATTGGCACCTTTCCTCTGGGAGGAGCTATCCCGCGAAGCTTTTTTGCCTTATCCTTATTATACCCTTGTGTCATGGTTTTACCCCCGCCAGTAGACGCTTGGCACCCTCCCTGTCTCTACCTCCTCATGTCCATCCTTTTTGTCCATCCTTCCTGTTCTCTTGAGCAGACCAGACTCGGTCCCCCAGCCCCCGACTTCAATGCCACTCCCCAACTCCCGGTCATACCTTGTCTCGCCTCTGTCTTTCAACCATAGACCACCCCTCCCCTATTTGGAAATTTGACAACAGAATATTCTGCCGACGTGGAACCTGCCCCTCTTGTCGATGTCCCTAGGTCGTTCGAGGGCATCCCCATATGTTTCTTCGTTACCCTTAGGTCCAAATATGGGTGTCGAGACCATCTCCCTGACTTTCCCCATCATCCTACTCCTGTATGTGGTTGTCTCCGTCCTATACGACACCACCAATGTTCTATTGTGTTATGGCATCCTCACCCTAGCAGAGCAAACAGATTCATTATTATATATAAACTATAATGAGATTATGGCGAATAGGATTCGTCTTTCCTTCAACCTATATGTGTGTTTGTGTCGAAAAAAATGTCGAGGTCCACGCCTAGAAGCTCAGATTATCTCAAGATACACACCTGTCATGACTCGCACCCGGATGTTAAGGCACAAGTGCGTGAGGCATGCCCAGCCTACGCCGCAGCATCGGCGATAAAAAGTTGTCTAGGCTATGTATCTAGACATCTAATATATTATCTATCTCACACAATATAGTATCTGAACGACTACTATATCACCATAGAGATATAGATCTAATATGAGATCAAATATGATATTGAATACTCAATCACAACTGTTAAGGTAGATAAGAAAAACTAGGAGATAGTATAAACAAATGAAATCTCAAGTCTAAAATCCAAGTCCAGAAATCTACCAATATAGTGCATCATAACCAAAATATATATAACCCAAAAATAATGTTCTGGACACAAATCCAATCATTATCGAGCTATCTAAACTAGACAACCATCTAGAATATGAGGAGCTACTCATCAGAGGGATCCACCCCTTGGGTCTCCTACGCACCAATATGGCTAGGACACAAGTCCTCTAATTCAGCATCTGAAAAATGGTATCTAATCAGGATTGGAGTAAAGTACATTTCTAATAGCAGTTCTAATACATGATAAAGACTATAAAATAATAAATAGTAATGAGATACATGATGAAAAAGGAACCACAAAACCATGGTACAGAACATGTAATAAAATATAATTAAGACAGTAAAGAGAGCCGTGTAAACAAAAATAGTAAATAAAATAGACTAAACATGTATCCAGCAAATATGAAAATATCTAACACGTAATGAGTCCAGTAATGTAAAGTGAAACCAGAAAGACTACTCTTATCTAGTATGTTTTGAAATACTACTTTTGACATATAAACAATTAGGGGGTAATGTACAGCAACTCGTACGTGCTCCACGTGCGAGTGCTATCGTTCCTGATTAAACCAGGGGTTATTCCAGCATGAGTGATTCTAGATTTGGGTATATTTCCATGTTTACTAATGTATTTTTTGCCCAACAAGTATTAAGTGGATTCCAGGTCCTGACACATAGCAAGATATATGATCGACAAAAACATAAGTGATGCCAGCAAGAGAGTCCTGATAAGTGATGTCAGCAAGTAAGGTGATGCCTGTAAATGAGTCCTGATATATCGGTCCAGTATGAGATAACTTATCCAAGATGAATCCATGTAATACTACTCCGGTATCCATCATGTTAAGAATCAATGACAAGAGATCAAGTAAATCAGTACTATAAACATGAATCATAGAAACTATCAGCATGAAAACTATCAAAGAATTACCCGCCTGAGGTTGTTAGCCATAAACACAGCATCCGAGTGCAAATCCAATAAAACTATATACAGGAACCAATCAATCAATATTTGAATTTAAATCCAAGCATCTAATCTATTTCTAGACTTTATAGGTTTTCTATATCTCGACGATCCTATAGGTACCTATTTCTTATGGCTTACCTTACCTCTAAGTCATT
>JANAVB010011255.1:0-55599 GCA_029216955.1 Iris pallida
TTGCTCGACGAGTACGAATATGCGCGAGCGTACATATTTTAGAAAAATATTTTATTATAATTTTATAGTTTCAAAATAATATAGGCAATAATTATTTCTAGCTATCATTTCAATTTTATGGTTTTAATTATGAAGAGCCTTTTATTTATGCAGTTATAATTATAAAGTATTTTTCCATAAAATGGTATTTAGAAGGTATATCTATATAAAGAATATTTGTGCATACATATAGCTCATAAATATTTATTAGTTTATTTAAATATAATTTTCGAAATTAATATTATTAGTATTTTGGAAAGCATATTTTGAATTTATTGTGGAGATTTAAATCTTGATTTGAATCTATGTATTTATTTAAATAGTTAAATAATTAGAATTTAATTTATTGATTTGATTTTAAAGTAAGGGGATTTAATTAGATTTAATTGGATTTGGATTTGGATTGGATTTGATTGGTTTTAAATTAATAGATGAATTATCTATTTTGGGTTTAAATTCTCCTAATCCTATCCAAATTGGGAATTCCCACATCCTATAAATAGGAAGGTACTCCTCCAACTTTTCACTATCCTTCCACAAAGTTTTACAAAGTGTACGTGCCTCGTGTCGGTGTCTATCTCTTCCGTGTCAGCCGTAACGGCCTCGGGTCCGACCCCGGGTGTCTATCCAATAAGTTATTTCTTTACATATACATTCATCCTCTCCTACGTGTCGACAATCCCAACACGGCAAACATCTAATCCTAATCCTAACCCTAGTCTAATCGCCACTACTCCCGCCTCCAACCCGTCACCACCAGTGTCTCCTCCTTGTACCGACCACCCAGACCCGACATCCCGTACCACCACCACGGCAGGACCTCCCCAAACCCCCAATCACCACCACCGTCATCGCGGCCATCCCGGCGAACGCCACCACCACAGAATCACCACTGTTGCCCAAAATTTGGCGACTTCGCGGCCAAACTCACAACCAAAGCCCCACCACGCGCTCGACCAACCCGTCCCTCACCACACCACCATCACCACCCTCAGCCTAGACCGATCCCCGTCCACACCGCAACAACCCCGGACTCCCGCACCACCACCATAGACTACCATGGCCGGCCGACCAACTCCATGGTCACCGCCAACTAAAACCCAGCCACCAAAATCACCACCACCACCATCAAGAATGGAAAGGGAAGATAGAAAACCCTAGCCCTAAACTCACCCTTACTGCCGTCGGCGAGGACCGACCCCGTGCTCCGCCCGCTCGTCGCCGCAGTCCTTCGCTTTCCGTGCGCCACCACGAGATTTGGCCGCCGCGCTCGCCTCTTCCCTTCCGCCCTGAGCTCGGCAGCGCCGGCGATCCATGGCCACGCGCACGCATCTCTCCGCCCAGCAGCTCCCCACGAGCCACATCCCCTCCGTCCGACGAAACGAGCCGCTCCGCCGCCCTCTCCCTCTTCTCCTTCCTCCCGCTCAACCCCTTCCTCCGTGGCCGGTGCCTCCAGCGCCGCGCCTCACCGACCTGAGCCCTCTTCTCTCCGCCCCGCTCCGCCGGTGACCGACCCCTCTCCCTCGCCGCCATCATCGACTTTTCCTCCATCTCATTTTTTTCCTTCCTTGGGAGCAGCAGACATCTGCTGCATTAAAAACCTATTTTATTTTATTATTATTATTATTATAGTTATTATTATTATATTATTATTATTATTATTATTATTATTATATTATTATTATTATTATTATTATTATTAATACCATTAATACTGTTATAATTTTATTATTATTATTATCATTGTTATTATTATTATTATTATTATCATGATTATTTTTTTATTATATTATCTTTGTACAAGCAGTAGTATTCACGATTATTTTATTATTATTATTGTATGAGAAAAAGGATATTAATTAGCATTATTATTTCTTTGGATCTACCAAGACCTATATTTTGTTCTCATAATATTGAGATATTTTGAAATATATTGTCATATTATTTTATAGTACCTTATTACAGTTTTGACCTAAAAAAAGATATTCTAGAATTTTTCAAGTATTTTTAACTAAGGAAATCTAGTTTCTTTCTAATTCATTTTACTACTTAGAGCTTTAGACGAAAAACGATTTCTAAGTTTGTGAGTATGTATTTTAGCTAAAATATTTTTTCAATTTATTATAAAATGTTTTCTAAAATCATATATGTTATTTATCAAATTTCCTTCAATTTCCTCCAGCCCGTGACTAAATCCTATTACTATTCCTTCGCCCAATTCAAGCATACCTTATGTCCTCCCTAACTAATTTGACCCTTCTGGACCCAATGGAATCGACCGTGTCACCATCCGAGGTCTCCATGTATAGTTGTTGCACCGAAGTCGTAGTTCGTACCACCTTGATCATCGCAGCACACCAGGCAAGACACCTTGCCATTTGCTGTTTATTTTTTTAGCTCATATTTCCATGCATGTTCATTATTTTCTTATACAAAATAAACTGTGATACATGGCTTAACTTGTTAGAACTTACTGTTCATTTTTCCTGGTATGTATTATTTTTCTTACACATTAAACCTAGATTTAAGGGACCACCTTGTGTATTGCATTCATTGGCCTTGACACGTTGTAACACGAAGTTGTGTGTCGCATGTAGAACATGAAAGTGCGTGATTGGCTGGCCACCAGTACGTACAAGCCGTGCGATAGGAATAACCGCTAATAGAAGTTGCATGCTAGTTTGACTTAGCGGTTATAGTGGTTTGTGTTGTGGATACAACACATAGGCATTGGACGGGGAGGACAATTCCTTATCGTATGGGCTTCGATGCACTTCCCTTGTGACCTGGACTCTCCGCTGGAGATACGGGGTTGATGACCCATGATTACTGATGGGGCCTCTGGTGCCCAAGGGGGACTACGCCGATCCTATTCAGCCAGGGCCTATGCGTAGGAAGGATTATTCTTAACTACATATCACTTAGAATGGTAGGCTGCCTTTATCCGTTAGGTACGAGTACTTTTGGTTTGGGTACTTGTATCTGACCGTGGCTTGGGACAATAACTTGTCGCGGATTAGTTCGTCACATCTTGTCCTTGTTTGGTTGTAGGTGTGACTTACTACTTCGATGAGAAGGTATTGAACCTTGTTGGGGTCCGGATACCATATTGGATTTATAGCATGGGAAGATACGTTACCGTGAATTAGTTTACCATCTCCTGTCATTATTTGGTTAGAAGGATGGTACGCTTGTTCAGTAGGTGCGTATTGGACCATGTTATAATTCGATTTACTTATTTATTGAGCAATATTCAATTTATATGGCATGCTATTATGTGTCTTGTTACGTCCCTCTGAGGACCTGGTTGTCTTGCCAGGTGTGTGCTATTGTCTTTCGCAGGTGTTCTAGCTCTAGCCGTGTCCATCGCCATTCCTTCGAGGATGATTGCATTTGGATCGTCTTCGCTTCGCTCGCCACTCATTTCATTTTCATGTATTTTATTTTCTTATTTTTGTTGGTAGTGGATTTGTCTCCGCCCAACATATTATATCAAGACAAATTCATAGTTGATATATGATATTTTATTCTTTGATTTATGGATGAGATTAGTTAGTTATGGTTCTACTGCATTTTACAGCTTATGTATTTATACGAGGCTTCCATATATTGGAGTATACTTCGTATAAATACAGCTGGCATGACTACGTTCCTAGTCCTACGTATTTTGGGACTTGGGCGTTACAGACCCTTTCGATTTGTACCCAAAATAACTTTGATCAATAAATCATTGAATTTTAAGTTTTAAGTATTTTTATTAGTCATAACACATTATGACTCCAAAAATTCAAGAATTCCTAACTCGCGACGCAAATAGTTAAAACAATCTTTGGCTAGTGGATTTGTGAATATGTCTGCCAGTTGATGATATGTGTTAATAAATTCTAGACAAATATTCTTGTATTTTTGGTGATCACGTAAAAAGTGGTGACGTATTTCTACATGCTTAGTGCATGAGTGACATACTGGGTTGTTAGTCAGATTAATAATGCTAGTGTTATCACAGAATATGGGAATCTTAGTGTAGTGCAGATTATAGTCCTCTAAAGTTTGCTTCATCTACAAAATTTGAGCACAACAACGTCCCGCAAAGATATACCCAGCCTCAGTTGTTTATAATGCTACATAATTTTGTTTTTTGCTAAACTAAGAGACTAAAGCCTAACCTAGGAAATGACACATACCGCTGGTACTTTTACGGTCTACTTTGCATCAAGCAAAAAAAACATCCGAGTAACCAATTAGGTCAAACGATATGGTTTTGGGATTCCATAAGCCGACAGAAGAAGTTCCTTTAAGGTATCGAACGTATAGCTCATAGAAAACACTTAAAGGAATAAAGAAGAGAATGAGATTGGATTATTTGAGAATATAAAAGTTTTTCTCTATTTATAGTATTTTTATGGAACAAATTCGGGCAGAATTCAGATACAGAAATCTCGCATTCGAACATTGGATATAGATAACCAGGGAATTCAAAAATAAATTTAAACTACCTTAACCGAACTCTGGCTGAGTTTTGCTAGGGTTAGAACATAACTGTTTACGCCAATTTTGTTGGATTTTGGGCTTTAATATGTGGACTTTTTGGATATAAATTTGTGGATAGGAAGGCTATATATTGTGGACTGAGAATAGCTAAGCCAGTATCGATCCTGTTCAATCTTACATATTTTTCTAGACTCAAATAAAATAGAAATACAGAAGATGTAAATAAAAGTCTTGATCGGAATTCTATCACAGTTGGTTCTTAATGACGACGAGACGTTTGTAGCTTGTAAAAGTAGGTGCAGGCATTCTGACTTGAAAACGGTAGTGTATATATTTTACATATTGACCAAAGTTGACGTTAATTATAAAAATCAGGTATGATCATGATCAGTGGGCAAACAATCTCCTCCATTTTGATAATCGACAAACTTTGAGTCTATAAAAATATTATCTTGAAACTTTGAAATTATATTTGACATGTCTGAAAAGATTTTGATTTTCTTGAAACTTTGATTTTGGTATGCTCATCTCCCCCTTTGTCATGTAATCAAATATAGCTCCTCCACTATTTATGAGCCAAACACAACAAAGAAAAAATAGAGTGATACCAAATATTATATGAAATGACAAGTCAACATCACAACCCAAGTAGTATGAAACTAATGTAGGAACGAATCATAAAGCGCAATACTCTAGAGGGGTGAATAGCAGCAAAATATTGCTAATTTAAAAAGTTAGCAGCAAGATCACAGAGAAATATCACAAGTAAATAATATAAAAGTAGTGATCAGAAAGCAAACGCAAAGACGACGATGTATAATGGTTTCCCTCTTGTGAGAACTATTCCAGTCGGAAGAACTCTAGCTTGGAGTTGAATCCACTATTGGAAAATATCGCAAGTTTTCATATGAAGTCCTTGCAACTTCTAGAAACGCGAGCTTTGATCCGAAGTACTCGACCAACTTCAGTTGTGAAGTGTCTCTCTTCAATCAAGCCTCTGATTACAATCGTTCTGAAGCTTCTAGACCATACCGTACTGGCAAATCGACTAGAAGATTGTAACTGGCTTGGAATTTGAAAATTAAAGCTTAGAACACTTTGGAAGCGAGTAGTAGGCTTTAAAGAGAAGAGATGAAGTGAATGAGTGAGTTGAAATGATCAAAATCCTTCTCTTTTTATAACTTTTCCAAAGGCAGAACTCTGTCAGAATTCGGGCAGAACACTATGAGAAAATCTTGGCAAGATCCGTAACTACAGGAGGACCAAGTTCAAAAAGCAACGTTCACTAACTGAACTCTGGCCGAACTCGGGTCGAGTTCTGTCAGGGTTTTGTTAGGTTTTTGCAAAAATGATTTTTGGAATTTTTTTAAGCAGTTAGGAGCATTTTGTAAATAGGGGGCTATTTTTAAAACATGGAATATTATAAAAATATTTTTAGGGTAGCCTATTTGCCAGTACGACTCGGTGTAAATATATTCCTAGACTCAAAAATGTGAAAATTACATTGCATAAAGGAAATACAGACTCGAGTAGCAAACAGAACTTCGATTTTGAACAGAATGGGTAGCAGTTCTCTGGAAGTGTCCAAGAGTCCAAATAAACTTGAGTAGCCCTTATATCGAGACATAGTTTGATCAATTATTAAAATCATGTTTGACCATGACCAATGGGCCAACAATCTTTCCTATTTTGATAATTGATAAACCTTGACCGATATAACATCTTGATCAATAAGATTTAAAAGATAATCAAAATTGTACTGTATCCTAAACAAAATGTTCCTGTATGCTGCATAAGATGTTATATCCTATTTCTCTTCCGTTGTCACTTAGCAAAATAATTGCAAAGAGAGAAAGCTTCCTTGCAATATATGCATAAGGAACAATCAGTGAAGAAAACAAATATAATATATAGAAAATAAGCATTTCACAAGCAGTTTATATTGAAGCATAAAGAGATAGTGCTATAATAAGAAATAAATGCTAAACTGAAATAAAATATGCTAATCAAAGCATAAAAGATGTTCACCATGCATCAACTCAGTCAATCACAATCTCAGTGCAAAATAAACTAAAAGATAGAGTACTAATGATATCTTAGAATGTCGAAGCATTTTCAAGTAAACATAAATGTAACAAAATCTCAAAAAGTGACATCTAGATAAAATACAATGTGTCTAGATCACAAATCCTTTGAATCATCATCACCCCTTTCAATTATTTAATACCAAGTTCAGTAATTTTAATTTTAATTAATATAATTAATATTATTTTACAAATTAAATTTCATTACGCAGCGACTGTTTCAGATTAGCTGTAGGAGTACTGTTACAGGTAACGGGAGTTCACCGGAAAATACTTAAATACCGTTTCGCTTCGACCGTAGTCATGGTGACAGAAAGACCTTTGTAGGCTTGTCTCAAAAATAGTTTTTGAGTATTAAAAAATAATTGAAAAAACAAAATTAATTAATATTATTGATATCTAAAATTCCTAATTCTTGACGTAAATAATTGAAGCGATCTTCTGCTAAAGGTTTTGTAAAGATATCAGTTAATTGATTCTCTGTGTCTATGTATACGAGGTTTATATCTCCATTTTGTTGATGATCTCTAAGAAAATGATGTCGAATCTCAATATGCTTGGTGCGAAAGTGACATACAGGATTCTTAGTCAAATTGATAGTACTAGTATTGTAACAGAAAATGGGTATGTATGTGTACATTAAGCCAAAGTCTTCTAAGGTTTGCTTCATCCATAACATTTGTGTACAACACCGTCCTGCGGCGATATACTCAGCCTCAATCGTTGATAATACGACAGAATTTTGTTTCTTGCTAAACTAAGAGACTAAAGCTTGCCTAGGAAATGATATGTGCCGCTAGTACTTTTTCTATCTACTTTGTATCCAGCAAAATCAACATCTGAATAACCGGTTAGGTCAAACGACGTAGTTTTGGGATACCACAAGCCGATAGAAGAAGTGCCTTTAAGGTATCGGAAGATACGCTTAACCGCACACAGATGTGATTCCTTAAGGTTAGCCAAAACGTGCACAAACAAACACTAAACATTATATCAGGTCGACTAGCAGTTAAATAAAGCAAACTACCAATCATACCTCGATACTTACGTATGTCGACAGGTTTGCCTTGTTCATATCAAGCTTAGTTGAAGTTGCCATCGGAGTGCCAAGTAGTTTGACTGTTCCAGATCGAACTTCTTTAATAAGTCTTTTGTGTACTTGGCTTGATTAATGAACGTCCCATTGTTAGTTATTTGATTTGCAGTCTAAAAAGGAATTTTAGTTCTCCCATCATGCTCATCTCAAACTCATTCTGAATACACTTTGAAAATTCTTAACAGAGAGATTCATCAGTAGATCCAAAAATGATATCAACTACATAAATTTGAATTAAAAGAAAATTATCATTAAAAGATTATATAAACTGTGTAGTATCAACCTTCCCTTTTGTAAAATCGTTGTCAAGTAGAAAAGAGCTTAGACGATCGTACCAAGTACGAGGGACTTGTTTCAAACTGTACAAGGCTTTCTTCAACTTGAAAACATAATTAGGATTTTTGAAATCAGTAAAACTGGAGGTTGAGCTACATAAACTTATTCTTTTATAAAATCGTTCAAAAATGCACTTTTGACATCCATTTGAAATAATTTAAAGTTATGAATACATGCAAATGCACATAACATGCAAATGGATTCTAATCTCCCAACTGGGACATAAGTCTCATCGTAGTCGATTCCTTCTTCTTGATTGTATCCTTGAGCTATGAGTCGAGCCTTGTTATGAGTCACTAAGCCATTCTCATTCAGTTTATTTCAGAATGTCCAGCGGGTGCCAATGACCGGATGGTCAATGGGCTTGGGAACAATTTCCAAACTTGATTCCGTTCAAATTCGTTCAATTCCTCTTGCATAGCATCTAACCAAAATTATCACTGCATGCTTCTTCAATATTTTTGGGTTCAAGCTGTGAAATAAAAGCAAAACATGAAGCTATATCTTTACTAGAGGAACAAGTACTTACACCCTGGTAATCTCACCAATTACCAAGTCCTTTGGATGGTCTACCAAAAATCTCATTTCTTTTGGCATATCCTCTGGATTGCTTGTTCCGACTTCTGGTTCGGTACGTGATTTGCTTGGAGAATCAGCTGGTGCTTCGTGTGAAGGTTCTGCAGGAGCTATACTTGGTGTACTTATGTCTTCATCATTATTATCGACTAAATGTTGATTGAGTTCGTCAAATTTAACATTTATTGATTCTTCGATGATTATGGTTCTCTTGTTGAAGACTTTGTAACCTTTGCTCTTCGCCGTATAACCTAAAAAGATACATTCATAAGCCTTTTCGTCAAATTTTCCCAGATTGTCTTTAATATTAAGAATAAAGTATTTACAACCAAATATTTTGAAATAAGAAACAAAGGGAGTTCTATCAAACCATAGCTCATAGGGAGTCTTCTTCGATATAGGTCGAATTAGACCCCTATTGAGAACATAGCACGCTATATCGATAGCTTCAGCCCATAGGTATTTAGGTAGACTAAACTGGTTTAACATAACTGAAGAAGCTTAGAGCGGGGCAACAGCCTTTGTGTATGATGTTATCATCCCAAAAGTTTGCACCTCCACCACCTTCTCGGGTTCGAAAGGTAACTTCTCAGTCGAATGCACTCTAGGACCATCAAGCAATTCGACTGAGAAGTTACCATGGTGGAGGTGCAAACTTTTGGGACAATAACATCATACGTAAAGACTGTTCTTATGTTCCACAACTCCATTTTGTTGTAGAGTTCTAGGGCAAGAGAACTCATGCAAATAACTGTGTGTGTCACGAAATTGCTTGAATTCTGTATTTTTAAATTCGTCGCCATGATCACTTCGAATACGAGTAATCATGAAACCTTTTTCATTTTGAACTTTCTTACAAAAGGTGATGAATTCTGATAATCTATCATTCTTACGTGCAAGAAAATATACCTACGTGTATCTAGAGAAATCATCTACTATTACAAAAGCATATAACTTACCACCTAGGCTAGCAATTCTACTTAGGTTCAAATAAATCCATATGCAGTAATTATAGAGGTCTAGTGGTACTTACAACGTTCTTAGACTTAAAAGGGATCGGGTAGCTTTGTTCTTTTTATATTCCCTACATACTGTATCCTTCTTGAAAGAAATGTACGGTAAGCCTCGTACCTGCTTCTTTGTGGATAATCTTGAAATTGTGTCCATATTTGCATGACCGAGTCTCATGTGCCATAGTTGACTCTTATCACTTTTGGCCATCAAACACTACCTGCTTTGTTAGCAACTTCTAACAAATATAAAACATATATATTGTCTTCCCTGATACCTTCAAAGATAGTACTACCAGTTGAGCTATCAACTATAGTACATTTGTTTTTGATGAAGTTAATACCATAACCATGGTCAGCTAAATGGCTTATGCTGAGCAGATTAGTTTTAACTCGGTAACTAAATAGACATCTTTAATCATAGGTAGGGGGCCTTACTAATATTTTCGATACCAATTATGTACTCTTTCAAATTACTACCGAAGGAAATGTATCCTTCTTTCTTCTTCGACAGTATTGCGAATAATGAAGCGTCACCGGTCATGTGCCATGAGCAACCACTGTCGAGGATCTATTTGCTTCTAGCATATGAAGGGTATTTCACCTACAAAAGAATTTACAGATGAAAACTTTGTTACCCATTTCTTGTAGGGTCCTGGAATGTTAATTTTTGGTATCCATGCATAAATCTTCAAATCAACAAGCTTTCTAACTCTATATGCAGAAGAAATATGACTAATGGTGCCACAATAGCGACATCTAGCATGTTGAGTGTTGAATGTAGTGTATTGTGCATTGTTGGTAGGTCTAGGTTTTCTAATGTAAAAGAAAGCATGCCTATTTGTCCTTTTGGGCAAAGTTTTGGTTTGGTTAGGTCTGATAGTGTTGGCTTTGACCGTGTTCCGATGATTCAATAAGTGACACATGTTAGGGTAGGAAGCAGCAACTTTAGGCTATTTTTTGAACCTAATTTCTAACTTTTTGGAGGTGTCATGTAACAAGCTATATTTAGCAGTGCATCATTTCTAAAAATACCTTGTTGGAGACTTTTTTCTCTTTAAGTAAGTCTTCCTCTAATTAGGTAATGGTCTTGTCTTCTCTTCGATAGTCTTTGGGTCTCTTGTAACAACAGCTTAACTGAAGAATGCTCACCTACCTCACTAGAACTATTACTACTTGTAATCTCATCTAGTAGGTTGGTAAGTCTTCCTATTTCACCTTTGTACCCTTTGAGTACCTTCTTAGAGGTCTAGTATTCACTACGCAGTCTTCTGTAATCTCCTAAGAGGTCAGTAAAGGCTTCTCCTAGTTGCTTAAAGGAAAATCATCATAAGTATTAAACAGGGGGTTAGTGGTTACCTGATCGTAAGCCATCAAACATATATTTGTAGCGTCATCTGATTGCTCGTCTTCTGAGTCGCTGGCTTCACTTTTATGCCATATGCTTGTATTGACATATCCTTGGGATGTAGTTTTCTTCAGGTAGCCTTGTCATATATTGCTCTTTCTGGTTGATGATGATGCTGTTGGACAGTCTTTCTTCATGTGTCCTTTTTTTACAGCTATAGCAGATAGGATCTTCTTCGTTATTATTGCTATGGCTGTTGCTGTTGCTATTGCTGTTGCTGTTGTAGTCCTTCGTTCTTCTGTTGAATCTCATAAACTTTTTAAATTTTCTCACCATAAGAGCTTGATCCTCAGTGTCAGAGTCACTGTCGTCGAATTATCTTCGACAGTTCTTCTATGTTGAGCTTTGAAAGCGATCGACTTCTTTGACTTCTACTTTGGTGTAGCATCTTCAAAGTCTTGAAGTTCCAGCTCGTGAGTGAGTAGCTTACCCATGAGTGTTTCAATAGACATGGTTGTAAGGTCGTTCCCTTCAATGATTGTTGTAGCCTTTAGAATCCAGTTCTTTGTAAGATCTCGCAGCAGTTTACGAATCTTCTCATGTACTCCTTGCCTAATGATGACAGAAGATTTACAATATCCAGGAATCTCATAAACATCTGGGTTACAGATTCGTTTGGCTTTATATTGAATGCCTCATACTCCTGAGTAAGTCTACTGATCTTTGACTGCTTGACTTGTGTTGTTCCTTCGTGGTTACTTCGAGAAGCTTCCACACTTCATTTGATGTTGGGCATGTAGACACCATGTTAAATTCAGTCCTATCTAAAGCATAAAATAAAGCGTTAATAGCACGTGCGTCAAGACTGGCCTTTTTTTCCATCCTCAGTATATTTATCATAGGGTTTTCAACTAAAACATCTTTAACAAGAATACGAGGAGGCTTTTTGTAGCCATCAATAACTATAGACCATAAGTCAAAATCTAGAGATTTCAAGAAAAACTCATCCGTGTTTTCTAATAGGTGTAATTTGTACCGTCAAACAGTGGAGGTCTATTTGTGGCACGGCCTTCACTTGTGAACTTCACAGTTGCCGTGTGTTGTGCTGTGATCTATGTAACAGTCAAGAATAAAAAATATAACTGCAATGTTACCTTGTTTTACCTGTATAACCCGCTCTGATACCAATTGTAGGAACGAATCATAAAGCGCAATACTCTAGAGGGGGTGCATAGAGTAGGCAGAATAATATTGCTAATATAAAAAGTTAGCAGCAAGACCACAGAGAAATATCACAAATAAATATAAAAGTAGAGGTCGAAAAGCAAACGTAAAGACGACGATGTATACTGGTTTTCCTCTTGTGAGGACTATTCCAGTCGGAAGAACTATAGTTTCCAGTTGAATCCACTATCGAAAATATCACAAGTTTTCATACGAAGTCCTTGCAACTTCTACAAATGCGAGCTATGATCCGAAGTACTCGACCAACTTCAGTTGTGAAGTGTCTTTCTTCAATCAAGCCTGTGATTACAATCGTTCTGAAGCTTATAGACCGTACCGCACTGGCAAATCGACTAGAGGATAATAACTGGCTTAGGATTTGAAAATTAAAGCTTAGAACACTTTGGAAGAGAGCAGTAGGCTTTAGAGAGAAGAGATGAAAGTGAATGAGTGAGTTGAAATGATCGAAATCCTCCTCTTTTTATAGATTTTCCAAAGGTAGAACTCTGTCAAAATTCGGATAGAATTCGGGCAGAACTCTGTGAAAAAATCTCAGCTAGATCCGTAACTGAAGGAGGACCAAGTTCAAAAAACTTTCACTAACCGAACTCTGGCCGAACTCAGAGTTTTTTAGGTTTTTGCAAAAATAATTTTTGGGTTTTTTAAGCAGTTATGAGCTTTTTTAAATAGGCGCTGTTTTTTCAAAACATGGGAATTTTGAAAACATTTTATGGTAGCCTATTTGCCAGTACAACTCAGTGTACAATGTATTCCTAGACTCAAAAATATGAAAATTATATTGCATAATGAAAATATAGATTCGAGTGGCAAACACAACTTCGGTCTTGAACAGAATGGGTGGCAGTTCTCTAGCAGTGTCCAAGAGTCCAAATAAACTTGAGTAGCCCTTATATCGAGACAAAGTTTGATCAATTATTAAAATCAGATTTGACCATGACCTATAGGCCAACAACTAAAACATCAGCAGTAGCAGTAATAAAAAAATAACAGCTCATATAAAAGAAAGTGTCACTACAACTGAAGTAAAAGTCTAAAATTCATAAAAATAAAATATGCTGTTACAAATCATCATCATCAGGCATATCCACAAAATACTAAGTCCAAAAGATATCACATCAACTATCCGCACTACCAGCAGCATCAGTAGGCTGCTGGATTGGATTAAAATGGGCTGTCATCAGGTCAAAGTTGACAAATGTTGGATCATCGTAAAGTCCAGGTCTGTCAAAGGCAGGGTGACGGATGGTAGTCATCGGTGCAGTAGGATAATAAGCCATCATCCGGCGACTGTCAGCCATGACATTTCTCAAGACCTGAATCTGGTAAATGTGGCAAAACTCAGTGTTACTATAACGAATCAGGTCGGCCTGACGCTGCTGTCCCTGAAGTGTGACGAAAGCATCAAACCGCTGATACAACTCATCAATAGTATGACCCGGGGCTGTAGGGGTTGGCTCAGCTGGAGCATTTGTTGGGGCTACAACTAGAGCTGGAGAAGGTAGAGCATTACCTGGAGGATGTAAGAATCTCTGAGACCTAAGAAGCACTGAAGGCATTCTAGAGATAGGACAAGAGTATAAAGGAATAACAAGTTTCTGGAAGATTGTCATAAGATGCATAGGGTAAAGAAGATTACGACCTGTCTTCCGACAGTTGATCATGAGTGCCAACATGGTTTTAGAAAAAGGAAAAGAAAATCCCAAAATAAATATGACACATCGCAGATAATTCAAATACATGGTCTCTTCAGTAGATCCCGTCTTCGGTAAAAGAAATAAAATAACGATACGATGCAACTCAAAAAAATGTTAGTTCAAGTTGCATGCAAATAACCGTCTTCGAGAAACCGGATCTGGATGACACAATGCAACTTTGAAGGATTCAAAAGTCATGCTATCAGGAAATTAAACTTTTCTAATATCACGACCCACACCCAGTGAAAGGGCATGAGGCTATGGGTACGTCTAGTCTATGCCGTAGTATCGGCAGTAGAACGTTGTCCTAGGTTGTACAACTAAATATAACACAATATAAATGTACCCGTCAATAATAACTCTCCATACGGAGGACAATCACAGATAATATCATCTCAATCACAATAACTAATGGAGAATAATAGCATAATATGAAAATAAATAGATGTCAATAGTGCAATACAACTCAAAAGAAATAAGTCTAAGAGTCAACAACACGTCTCAAAGAGTATATAATATAAGTAGACATCTCAGAATGATAACTAGAGAAAAATCCATACAAATATCGTAGCTATCTAACTAGGCACTACTGGAGTCTCCTCTAAGTTAGCAAAATCCTCCTAGTGATCCAAGTCACAAGTGTCATCGACGCCCGCTCCATAATAGATCGTGCAAAAGTCTTCCAGATCCTTCAAAAAATATATCCAGTCAGGATTGGAACAATGTACATAACTCTGAAAGCAGTTTCATTTCATGGTAGGAAATATATAACTCACAATAGAAGATATACATGATGTACTAGAATAGAAATACAGAGAAGTAGCATTAGGAACATATAAGGATACTAAGTACATGAATAAGATAGGAAACATGTTAACTGGAACAAACATGAAGTGATTTAAAGCATAAGTCAGTTATGTGATGGTCTAGGTTGCACATGGTAACTCGATTATACGTGAAAGGTATAATCGACATGTACATGATTATATTAAGGGATGTAATCACATAACTACTTCTACTCTCCCGCCCCAATCAATACACATGGATCTGATCATGACACGTCACGTACATGATTGTTATTTGCATATGAAGCACATGAAGTACATGAAAGAATAATACGAATAAAATGAGTAAATGATGCACATGAAAAAGTCCATGAATATGAAATACTCGATGTATCCGATAAGGGGATAACATCTCCTGACAAGATCCATTTAGCACCAATCCGCGTAACAGTATGTCAACATCAAGTAAGTAGTCTAGAGCAGGTAATATAGATACTATCACGATAAAAAAATCAGAGGTAGGTACTCGCCTGATATCCTGAGCAATGACTGAGTATCAATGTTCGAACTGGTGTCACAAGACCAAATATGAAATTACATAGTTACACGGTGTTCTAAAGAAAATAATTTATTTAAAGGCATTAATTATATGAGTCAAACTAGGTCAACGCTAGTCAAACTAGGTCAAATTAGTCAAACTAGGTTGTATATACACTAAATTTCTAGGATATTGTGTCCATACACTAAGTTTCTAGGATATTGTGTCCATGCACTAAGTTTCTAGGCTCTACTAGTTATCCTAGGATAACATGGTAGCCTATACTTATCTTATTAATATTAGGATACTACAAATCTAGTATCCTATTCTCTTACATATATTGTAACACATATATCTAAATACTCCTCATATAAGTAATTACCCTATCTAACCATACCCAAGCCTATGAAGATTGACACATGGGTTTAAGATACTGATACCTAGTTGTTAACAAATTGCGTAGCCTAGGTTTTTACCTATCACTTAGCATTTATAGGTCAATGCCTATTACCTATATGTCACTTGACATTCCTACTTAACCTTCACCTATACAACAGGCTATGCCTAATCCTAATAGCCTTAGTCTAACTCCCTCTCAAATATGTAGCCACTGTTATTGCTATATGTGTAATCCCTCTTCCCGAGATTTTGAAAATATTATTTTTTATTATTTATTTGATTTAAATGATAATTTTTAGAATTTTATAAATATTTAATTAATTAATTGTTACGATAGGAGGCCTTAGTCATGGTTAAATTTTGGAGTACAAGATGACAAAGAATTTTGGCACGGATAGTGCAGTCATGTACTTTGACTAGTATTTTAGCTATGGTAGGGAAGACCGAGCCATAAGTGTGTTCTAACTAGAAAAACTAGGCCAAGTTGCGACTTGGCCCATATAAATAAATAAATTAGTTATTTATTGATATTATGATTTTTAGGAAATCTGGTATATACCAAAATACTCCAGACTTGACCCGAACCCAACCCAAGCCCAAGTAGTCAGGTGGTGCAACTAACGAGGTCCATGTAGATATATTTTGTGTATATATTTCGAATTAATTTAATGGTCTATTAATATTATTTTCCATAAGAGGAAAAGCCGAAGCTAAATGGAGGGGAGGGAAGAAGAAGCTATACAACTATACCAGAAGGCACAAAATGCCGAAGTCTATACACGTATACTACCAAAAGGAAGGGGAAGGAAGAAGACCAAAACGACCAGAACTAGGATAGGAAGGAGTTCCAGACAGAGATCTGGTTGCGATCGCAGTGGATAGCATGCCGCTTGACGTACTGCCTGATGGTCTCCCTGATCAGCTGGTCGGCGGAGTTTTGATGGCCCTCATATCTAGCCTTATTGCGGTTCTTCCAAATAACCCATGTCGCAACAGCAGCGATAATCAGATGGTCCTGGGACCCTGAGCTCCATGCCTTGATGAGGTCTTCGTAGTGCTCACCCCCAATGTCCGTCCTATAGCGTCGGAAAAGAGAGCTCCAAACCATGGCCGGGAGTTCTCCCTGACAAAACATGTAGTCCACAGTTTCCGATTTACGGTCGGTGTAGCAAGTACATACGGACGCGAGGCTGAATCCGATAGTAAAAAGGGTGTCATCAGTGGAAAGGATTTTGCGCAGGGCTCTCCAAATGATAAAGTACCACTTCTTGGGGATGCAAGTATGCCAGAATGGCACAATGTTAGAGACAGCATCCCCAATCCTCGGATCACTTTTCTGGCCGATTTGACCGAAAAGCAGCTCGACCGGCCCTCCTGCCACTAGAGCTCGTCAGCGTCAGGCCCGATCTTTGGTTTTTTGCGACGGATGAGCACAACCGTCTCGAAACCAGCCTAATCCCGTACTTTGTTCTAGTCCCAATCTTCCCCACTGGGGTCCCATATGTCCAGGACCATGCAAAACCTGTGGGTTTCAGAGTGATTGGGGATTAAGGTATCTCTGATCCATCTTTCCAGGAAGGCCTGAGATTTTCTGTCGCGCACCTCGAGACACATGAGAGGTTTGGCAAGGGAGCGCCCGATGAGCATACGACGCCATGCCGCTAAAGATCTGCTATTAGATATGGCCATCATAGGGTGGATGTTCTTGAAGTATCTGGCCTTCATGAATCTAGCCCATAAGTTCTGATTGGTGCACAGCTTCCACCACAGTTTCATCGATAATGCATCGACAATGTGGAAGAGTTTGGTGAATCCAAGGCCCCCTTCCTTGGTCAGCCTGCCATGGTGTCCCAACTAGCCCAATGGTGCATGTCGATACCGTCGCTGTGACCCCAGAAGAAGTTGCTGAAGATGCTCTCGATATAATTAAAGACTTTCTTGGGGGGAGAGCACGCTGCGAGGGTGTAGATGGGGATGGATGTGAGGACGTGGTTTATGAGGATCATCTTGCCTCCCGGAGATAGCGTCGCGTTGTGCCATCCTTCAAGTTTTTTCCTGATGTGGGTGATTAGGTCCTCGAAGATATCTACGTTAGATTTCTCGTACAAAAGGGGACAGCCCAGATATTGGAACGGGGGATGCTTGATGGGGAAGAAGGTAAAATTGGATAGGGTGCCGGCTTGCTCTCTCATAATTTTGTGGTGAGTGTAAATGACACTTTTATCCGGGTTGACCTTTTGTCCCGAGCAGCTAGCATATTTCTGGAGGGTATTGTGGACCACCTCAACTGACCCGATATCCTCGGACGAGAAGATGAGGATGTCATTAGCAAATACGAGGTGAGTGATAATGGGGCAGCCGCTCGACATATGATAGTGATGGAAGTTGGTAGTACAAGTCATCATGTTGAGGTTCCTACTCAGGGCGTCCGCTGTGATGATGAAGATGGTGGACGAGAGTGGGTCCCCCTGCCTAACCCTACAGGTTGATTTGAAGAAGCCATCGGCCTGACCATTGATCACTATAGAGAACCATGAGTTGTTGATCGATCTCTACACAATATTGGCCCAGGTTTCAGAGAAACCGAATGCTCTGAAGACCCAGATCATGAATTTCCAATCCAGCCTGTCGTATGCTGTCTCTATGTCTAGCTTGATGGCTATGTTGCTCCCTCTTGCTGGGAATTTCATACAGGTGATTAATTCTTGAGCTAACATGATATTATCTTAAATATTTCTTTCGCGAACAAAGCCACTTTGCTCCTCAGAGATGATCTTGGGAAGGATATCAGACATACGGGATGCTACGATCTTGGATATGATTTTGTTGGTGAAGGTGCACAAACTGATCGGACGGAAGTCGCAAAAGAATTTTGGGTTATCTTTTTTCGGAATGAGGATAAGGTTGGTACTCGAGATGGCTCTAGGATACGCCGTACCTTAGAAGAAGACGACTACCGTCTCGTGGATATCTGTTTTAATAATGTCCCAGCAGGAGCGACCCCCCCCGAAACTCCGTCTGGGCCCGAGGAGCTGTGCTCGTCTAGAGCCCAGACGGCATCTTTCACTTCAAGCTCGGATGGAGGAGTCTCAAACCGGTTGTTATCGCCGTCATTGATGAGGTGTGGAATAACCTCCACGAAGGAAGGGTACCTAATGACGGTCTCTTTAGAGAACAAATTGGAGTAGTACTCAGCGGCTGCCTCCTGGATGCCTTTCTGGTCTTGGATGGTGTTGCCGTTGTCGTCCACAATTTGGTGTAGGGTGAGTTTTTGCCTACGCCCATTGACGCATGCATGAAAGAAGCTCGAGTTTTTGTCTCCCTTATTGTCCCATTTAAGCCTAGCTTTCTGCTTCCAGAAATCTGTCTCCACTTTCAGCCAGAATTTAATGATGGCTTTGGTGAGGTTGAGGGCAGTCCCGACCATGGGAGATCTATCATTCATGAATCTGATCTCCACGTGAATTACGTCGTCCTCGGCCTCACGGATAGCCTGAAAATGTCCCCATAAGCTTGCTTGCTCCAATCCGCGAGAGCTTTTCTCGTGGCTTTGAGCTTGATGGCCACCCTGGTTAGGTCCTCGGCGTTGTTCTCGTTGTTCCATGCTTCAGTGACGACCCCCAAAAACTGTGGGTGGTCGCTCCAAAAATCGAGGAAGCAGAAATACTTTTTGTTCGGGCCCAGGTTGTTGGAGGTACAAACCAACAGGGGGCGTGGTCGGACTCGGTGTCGTTGAGGTGGGATAACTTGGAGGTGGTCCCCATACTGTTCCAATGATCATTCGTAAGGACCTTGTCCAGGAGAGAGTATTGCCGGCGATCCCCATCCTGCATGTTGCACCAGGTAATGGCGCTGCCAGTGAATGTAAGGGGGGCGAGATTGGAGTTGAAGATAAAATTATTGAAATCCTGCATGGCTGGGAGAGGGGGTGGCCGACCCCTAGACTTTTCCTCTCTGCACGTGATGGCATTAAAGTCCCCAATGCAGATCCAAGGTAGATTGTTGAGGTACAGGTGGATGTCTAGTAGGTTGTTCCAAAGGAGTTTACGCTCTGTGATGTCACAGCTGCCATGGACCGCGGACATGATAACCCGCTTGGGTAATGAAAGGTGCTCTATCCAGCATGAGAGGGCCTGCTTGGAGTCATTGATGACACCGATTTTGATGTCCTTCGAGCAGAGGATCGAAATGTCGTGTCTGCCAGCAATGGCTATAGGAAAGCCTAGCTGCAACTGGATGGATTTGAGTTTCTTATGGTGAATTTTGGGTTCAAGGATGATCAAGACATCAATCTTGTGAGTATTCTTAAAGCTGGATATTCTCCTCTTGGTAGGTTTGTTTACCAGACCACAGATATTCCATGAGAGAATGTTCAGCATAAATATAGTTTATGGGAGGGTTGGTTAGACCGCTTAGCTGCAGACCTGGTTCAGATGGTCGAGGATTGGTCGGAGCTATCCTGATTGGGTTTCTTATTCGAGGTCGAAGCCTTCCCCTTCGTCGAGGTGGAGGTAGATTCGATGTGGGTGGTGGAGATGTCTTCAGCCTGATCGATCAAGTCTCCTGTCGAGTCTGACACGGGATCCTAGGAGGGGATGTGAATAGAGTCTACCAGGTTATCCATCAGGTCTCCCTCCAATTGGAGTGGGAATCCGGCGGCCATAACTTGTAATCCTCTCGAAGCTTGGTCTGGACCCAGGATGGCCAGGGCTTCTATGACGTCGACTTCGTGGGAAGGTTGGGTCTCGGTGAGGATCTCCCCCGCGGCTTCCCGAATAGGGATACTGGCATCCTTAGGGTTATGAGATGCCCCAGAATATGTTCCATTGGAGGTGTCCTCTGGAGTAGGCTCCGACGTGTCATCTTCAAGGGAGTTAAACTGGTTGGAGAGGTTCAGTGTTGGTGGTTTGTAGAGGACCATCGCTCTGGCCGTTGTAGGGGTCTCCGTAGTGACCGTAGGGGATCCTTGTTCTGATCCGCCATCGCTGGGTTGAAACCTGATGTGGGAGTTCGAAGGCGGGAGGATGGGGGATCTGGTAAGCGGCTGAGTCAGGCCTTCCTTGGTTTGAACTGCTGGCCGTGCAGGGTGGAGGCGGTAATAATATTTGGATTGATGACCCCGCAGGTGACAATGGGAGCATAAGATGATGTGGTTATTGTAGATAATTTATTGGGTGTGAGATTGGTTGCCCAGTTCGATGAGGATGTGGTAGGGAGGCTCAGTTGAGAGATCAAGGTCCACGCAAATCTTCGCATAGTGGGCTTTGGTCAGGTTGTTGGTTTCTGGAGCGGTGGCCACATAAGTCCCAAATGAGTTGGCTATACACCTTAGGGCTGCCGGAACAAAGCATATGAGGGAAAGATTGGGGAGAGTCACCCAGGCGGCCACCGTTGTAGAATCTTCCTTGGTGCTAAAGTTCGCAGACCATTTAATAATCTTCATTTGATGTGAATCCACTCTGCTGGTGCCTTTAGCCCACACCGTTCTGTGGTCAGCTTCTGAAGAAAGATGGAGCATGATATGTCTGGGGTGTAGAGGTGCCACTCTATATGCTGCTGACAACCGCCAACTAGCGATAACCTCCTGGACTCTGGATAGTTTGGGTCAGCCCGAGGAAAATTTGAGGACGAAGGAGAAAGGGAAGGAGGTGGCCAAGGATTCAAGTTCCACGCTAGAGAAGGGGACCGTGGGCACGGGAGATGGCGCCATATATATATATATATATATATATATATATATATATATATATATATATATATATATATATATATATATATATATATAAAATATACACACACACACACACACACACACACACACACACACACACACACACACACACACACACATACACATAGGTTTTTTTTTAATTATAAAGGTTGGTAAATGTGTATACAATATATGTGTGGTGGCACTAGTAATAGTAATATTTTACGTTTGGAATATGAAAACAATTGCTAAAACTATATTATTAATTTACGGTAATGCATGGAGTTTAGATGTGTATCAAACTATTTATTATATATTAATATAGAAATAAAAGTACTAATAAAAATGATAATACTAGATTATAAATATTTTAAAAAGTAGATAATTATTTTAAACCTTATTTAAAATTATTTTTCTTTGTTGAATTGGTTTAAAAGAAATAAAAGAAAAGGAAAGGAAAAAGGAATAAAAGGAAAAAAAACTAAAACAAAAAAACCAATCACAGCAAGTTTCTATCTCCAAACCACAAAATTCCGACCCAAACTATGCCTATATAGAGTATCGAGAGAGAGAGAGTGAGAACGGAAGAGAAGCCGAAACCCTAACCCCAACCCTCGCAACCACCGTCGACATAACCACCAGCCAGTCATGCACACCCCCAGCCATCTGGGCGCCGCCCAAAGCCACCCGACGGCCGTCGCGCGTGTGCCGAAACAACAACCATCGCAGTAGTGATAGCAATGGCAGCAACAACAATACAACTTCATCGTAAGATTTCTTCGCGCATGCTCGACCATTTTTCAAGCCATTTCTTTTGGTATGAACCTAACATATACCCCTTCAATTCTATTAGATAATTTTGAATTAAACCGATTAAGAATCGAGCTAAAAATTGACCCAAAAGTTAATAAAAAAAACTATCTCGAACAGGACAAAATTTTGAGTCCCCGACCTTGTTTTGGAAGGCGACAAATCGCCGTTCCATCGTTTAATTTAGAAAAATACCTGAGTAGGTTTAATGACAACCTATACGGCTTCTAAACACTGTTTTTAAATTTTGATTTCATCCATTATACATCTAGATAAATCTGTTTGAAAATCAGGTAAAAAACCATGAAAACTGTTTTCAAAAACATAAAATCTCTCGATACGGCGTGCGCCCTGACAATTCGGGTGACATGGTCGCAACCCATGAGCATCGAAAGACATGTATAGATGTTGTCGACATGTGAGATTTGATGGAACTCGATTTCGTTGTGTGTGCGCGACTAAATCGATGCGTATCTGTCGAGATACCCCGTATCGACCTTTTTGCAAAGTAGCCAATTACTTTGTGCACGTTCTTCATCTTGAAGCAAAACTTACACCAACAAGACCATTTCATTTTCTTGGTCCTATAGGCCAAGTTTGGTCCGATTCTGAGAAGATCGACCTGAACGCCACTTTAGCGGGCCCGCGACCTGATGCAACAGACGAATTTGTGCACGGTTCATCGAAATCCCACTTCGGACATACTATTAGGTTCGTATCGTCAAACCAGACCTAGAGACATATAGTTTGATGATCTTAGAGATCATAGATATTGGCACGCTTTTGGGTGCAGAGCGGGTCCAACAGCGGACATCGTTTTGATCCGAAATTATCGTTTTGCCACTGTATCCAGAATTGGACTTATGGGTAGGCTATCCTAGCTAATTTGATTATTCTGAATACTTGGTAATATCTATTTCAGCTCCTGGAGACTGTTGTGAGAGTTTGACTGTTGTGGCTCGTCGATTGACTTGTTGGTTCTACGTGCTACCACCAGGCAAGTATACCTTGCCTTTCTCTACAGTTTATTTACCTGCTTATATTCTTCTTCCCTGTTAAATGTCATTACTAGTTTCTTTTATTGATTGGTGATATGTTCCTTCTTATTATGCATATTAGTTTACTTGTCTCGTTCATATTGTCTTTGTTCACGGTTTGATATTGTAGTTCATACTAGATTTATTCTCACATGTACCTTGACTGAGTCGTATCGTATCGTAGGACGAGTGTATCATAACTGAACTACTATTCCTATTTCATTTATTCTCAACCTGCGAGTCCATACTAGGGAAGAGGGTTGACTGTTTGAAATCACCTGCGAGTCCACACTAGGGACGAGGGTGATTGCCTTGATCTAACCTGCGAGTCCACACTAGGGGCGAGAGTTAGTAATTTTTTCCAATCCTGCGAGTCCACACTAGGGGCGAGGGTTTGGTCATCCGTTGATCTCTTGACATGTGTTTACTTGTTTTCTTCCAGCAGTTCATTTATTCGTAGTTGTTAACATATTCGTGTTCATAGTTACTTGTCATTCTCTGTCTCTTTCCTGCTTATTTTCTTCATGCAAGATAAACTATTAGATATGCATGTTTTATGTATCTTGCTAGTCCCCTGAGGACCTGATAATCTCTTCAGGTAGTTGAATGCACGGAGTTAGTTAGCTGATCATGATGGTAGTTGATTACTTTAGACTCAAGTATCTTTCATGATTACATATTCACATCCGTTATTTACACTCTTCTTGTTACCCTAGCTTTATAGACTCATGTTATTTTTTAGAGTCTAAACGGACATATATGCTAGTGGGCTGCAGACCGTGAACCATAATGTTCATTCTTGTTCTATATTCTTCTTGTGGATTAAGATATAGTTTAACTTACCATATTAGACATGATACCCTATTCTGGACAGCATATACGTATTCGAGTTGGGTTGGAGTTCACTTGATACGTAGCTGGCTTGCGCACGCACTCGCATCCCAAAAAACGGATGCGGGTTGTGATAATATGTCATAAAATGTCCTTTATTAGACTGATACTTGTGTGGCCTCTTCATTACCTATCCCTACATCTCAAACCTAACCCCCTTCTCAGTATACTGCTACTCTTATAGTTTACTTTCCCCCATCCTCATACATGTTGCTGCTATCAAACAGCAATCTGCTGCTTCCACTGCTATATATAAACATCAATTATGCTGCTGCTCTAATTAAGTAGCTAACTGCTGCTACAGAACAACCAAGTGTTGCTGCTGTAAGAGGAAACAACATATACTGCTATAGTCCGGCTGCTATGTTGGGCTAACCCGAGCCATCTCCTTTCAACTGTTACATCTATATATGTAACGCCCCAGTCCCAAAATACGTGGGACTAATTAAGAACGAAGACATGCCAGCTGTATACATACGAAATACACGAGCCTCGTATGTATACATAAGCTGTAAAACGCAGTAGAAACCACAATGACTAATCTCATCCACAAATTTAAGGGAAATAAAGATATCATAATACCAACTATGAAAAGTCTTTATACAGTATGTTGGGCGGAGATAAATCTACTACCAACAAGCAAGGAAAGAAATACATGAAAAATGAAATAAGTTTGGCGAGCGAAGCGAAGACGATCCAATGCAATCATCCTCGAAGAAATAAATATGTCTATGGCTAGAATACCTACGAAAGACGAGAGCACACACCTGGGGAGATAACCAGGTCCTCAAAGGGACGTAACAAGACACATAATATCATGCCAATAACTGAATAAATAAAGCTCAATAGAAAAGTATATGTGACTACACAAATAGAGGTCCTTAACCATTCTATGTGAAAATGCACTTTGAAGACAACGTTCCACACAAGGGCTTTCCGAGACTAGAAACACGGCACGTTAGCGTTTCAACCAAGGCACTAGTTGTAGGATGTGGAAAATTATGACACGCTGTCATTTTAATCCTTATGCTCAAGGCCATACGCTTATCAAAAGTCATACGCTTAGTGGATATTTTATTCTTAAAGTGGCAGCACATCATATATTAAATGAAGAATGAATCTGACATCTCGTCTTTTCGTGCAAAGATAGTTGTCATGAAAAGAGCAACCGTCATATAGGTTTTCAAAGAGTTGGTTTTGTCTTTTACGAGGACAGCTCAGCAAATCATTAATGCAAAGCCATCATTACTGTCAGTTTTGACAGTCTGTCAGCCGTCACATCTGCAGTCACGACGCTCGAGAAAATCTTTTGACAGTTATTTTGAAGATATGGCGTATCAGAGAAGATTGATGATGGCCACGTGGCCATTTCTTCAGTGAGCGTATGAAGTCTATACGACTCCTTCCTTCTTCAGTGAGCGTATGAAGTCTATACGACTCCTTCCTCATCAAGTGAGCGTATGACTCCTTTCTTCTCCAGTAAGCGTATCAGCTTTATTTTGTTTCTACATCATCCAAGTCAGCGTATAACTCTCCTTCAACGAAGCAGCGTATTACAGCAACCATATCCAGGATTACAGTCAACACACGTTCTCACGTGTCCTGTACCAGTTATCCACTTCTCTAGAAGTTATGCAACGTGGCATCCAGGCCATCAATCTCTCCTGAACATGCTCCACTACTTTCAACCGCACGCTAATGTGTCTCCATCAGAATTCGCCACGCGTCCCTGCAGTTATGCACACGTCAAGTAACTACCTGAGCGTATGCTTAAGGACAGTTATCCTGAACTCTATAAAAAAGAGTTTCTTCATCTTCATCAGACACTACAGACAATTTCAGAGAGAACAGAGAGATTGCCCAGTTGCTGTCCAAGTTCTTCAAAGTTCGAGTATTCTTTATCGCATCGTCCAAGGGATAAAGTAATCGTCTTCTAGATTAGATTCCTACAGTTGTAATTTTCTGAGATACAAAATAAATAAAGTGAATTTATTTATGGAAAACAAATTGGCGACTCTGCTGGGGAAAGCTGTCTCCTCCAATGAGATAGCAACAACTCAATGCGATACTTGGTCGATCGGCTTGACGAAGAAGACGATGGTTGTACAATTCGACCAATCGGCTTATGAAGAAATGCTCAAGGCGAAGGAGGGCCGCACTGCTTCCTCCGCTCTTCCTGCTGCCAAGAAGAAAGGACACTCCGTCTATGTCCCTAAGTCTTCTGCAGCAGTCCGAGACGCTTCTGTCACTTCTCATGCTGGCAAGAACACGTCTTCAACTTCCATGAAGCACACTTCGGCTTCTCGGAACACGGCAACAGTGGCTTCTCCTAGTCACACTGACAAAGTTGGTTCTTTAACCAAGTCAGCGTGTACAAAGAAAACCATCTTTGGACATGTCAAGGTCCCTTCTCCCTCTATTCTTACGACAGCAGTCGGCTCTTTAGCCATTGATGACTCTGAGCGTATGGCATTCAAAGGGCAGCGTACGGCAAAGACAGCATACAAAAGCCAACATCAGGCAGCGTACGCTGAGCCAAAGCCAGTGTATGCTAATAAAAAGGCAGCGTATGACCAGAAGTCCAAACTAAAATCAGCGTATGCTAACAAATACAGTCCTTTGACTGTTTCTCAAAATCAGATTGGGGGTTCTCTTCCACAGAACATACAAATGATTCCCCCTCAACTTGCACATCTTGTGCCAACCAAGGAGAAAGACTCTTTAGTCAACTCCTCTACTCCTAAGGTCTTTACCTCTGGAGTTAATTTGACTAGTACTCTTACTAGATCAAACAATGGAAAACGCCTTTTGGCTAATTCCTCCAAAGATGGATTATTACCGACTCCTAGTCGGAATAATACTCATCTTCCTTCTCTTAAAATTTCTCGGTCTGAGAAAGGCAAATTACAAGTATCCAAGACTGATATCAAAGTCAAATCTCCTACGGATCTTCGTAATAAGCTTAATCAGAATCGGTTCGGTTCCACTGAGACAAGTATATTAGACCCTGATGCAGAATATGCCAAGAACTATGTGGCTCAAATTAATCAGTCTTTATACACTCAGGAACCAAGAAGACAGAAGAACAAAAGACAAGTTTCTACACAGAAACTATCTTCAAATACTTCCCAATCTGTTCCTACAGATCTCCGGGAATATTTGCAAAATAAACAGAGAATTGACACTCCATCAGGCTATGATATTGCTCATATTTGCCATGAAAAGCACGGTTGCAACTTCCAACCTCGAGTTGTAATTCAATGTTGTTGTTCACCAAAAAGACAATCTGTTTTCGAACGGATTCAATATGAACCAATGTTGGATGAAGATGAACCTCTTTATGCTTCTGTCAACATGACTTCCAGAAATATTGGGGGTAGCATACGGTCTGATGCTATATCAGACTCTGAAGATGGTGTTTATCTCGGCACTCGATCCAGGACCGGAGCCTTGACCAGATCCTCTTCTTCTTCTCATCTAAGTGGTAATCCGGAGATCACAGAAGACTTCCTTGGAGAATCCAATTTTCCAGTATTGACTCCTGTAAAAAGCCCTGGGAAAGATACTGATTCACACAGTGATGATTCAGAACAGACTGTTTCATCATCTATTCCTCGAATGATTACCACTTACATGGCAGAGGGCGATCATGAACCCTCAACTAACACCGAAGCTCACAAACAAAGGATTTCTTCCTTAGAACAACAGTTGTGAGCTATGGTAGATACGTTGAATGCTATGCACACTCTTATGCAATCTCAGCATCAAACTCAACAAGTCCAACAGACAGCTCCTCCAGTTATATTAAATACTCCTGTTGTTCCAAACCCGGAACCCTCTACTATTCCGGGGGTACAATCTAATGTTCCTGAACAACCCACTCCAAGTCAGTCTGGAGCTGGGGGTGGTACATATGCTGCAGTCCCTCCTCCTAATTACACTCAACAAGTTACAACTCCCCAATCTTCTGGAATTGTTTCTGAAGAGTTAAAGAATCTCCGAACTCAATTCGAAGCATTCAAACAAAAGGATGGTTTGCAAAGGTTAGGTATCAAGCAACCTTACCCGATAGAATGGAAGCAGGTATCGTATCTACCAAAATACAAACCTCCGACCATCTCTTTCTATGATGGGACAACCTCCCCAAGTCAGTTCATTAATCATTTTGAAGTAATGACTGATCAACTACAACCAAGTGACGCCCTCCTTACTCGGGTGTTCATTGGATGTCTCAAAGGAACGGCTTATGAATGGTATAGAAGTCTCCCTGATGGGTGCATTACCTCATTTGCCGGTTTCAAGCAAATATTTCTTGAACGATTTTATGAAGGGCTCAATGACATGACCATGTCAGCCCTCATAAGAATTAAATAGAAAAAATAATGAAACCACCGAGGACTTCATTGAAAGATTCAGAAGAGAAGCCCTCAAAATGACTCTCGGAACTTCCGATGCTGTTACCATCGACACTTGCAAATCGAATCTTTTACCAATTATCAGCATGTGGACAGGGTCTACTCAGTTCCAAGATTGGCCTTCTTTCATTGTCAGTGCCAAGGCTGCCGAGGTCAGTGCTGAGACCTTCAAGGGTCTGGGGGTACAAATGGCTCCCAAGGAATCAAATCAGAGTGCTAGCAATAGTACTCGACCCAACAATCGCAAAGGGAAAGAAGCTTTTGAAGTCAATCTCCAAAACAGTAGTCAAGAGGTAAAGACTACCCAAGCTACTCCAGCTCCAACAAATCAACAACAGAGATCTCCTCGACCGAAGAAAGAATATTCTTTCGACGATGATGATGTTCAGGGTATCTTTGAATGCTTACTCAAAGGTAATAAGATTCAATTGCCAAAAATTAAAAAGCCTGATGAAGCCAATAAGACAGATCATCCAAAATACTGTCCATATCATAGAATGCTGGGTCATATAATCCGGTCTTGCTATGTATTAAAAGGGAAGATTCAAGAGATGATTAAATTAGGAGCTGTGACATTAACACCCAAAGACAAAACAGTCACGGCAAATGTAATCTCAATGCAGTTCGGTGACTTCCCTCCCTTAATGGTGGAAAGTGGGATTGTTCCTATCCCCAAAGCAACTCTCGAAGTTATAAATATCCCACCAGCACAGAATGACGGACTTGTTCCTGTCACAACTAAGAAGGGAGAGATCATGTGGATTCACCCGAATTTAATGACGGAGTTTGAAACGTCTTCCTCTTCTCCTCGAAAGACTTCCTCATCTAAAAAGAAGCTCGGGAAGACTAAGTCATGCAATGTGACTTCTAGTTTCACACCCGATTTTTATCTAACCTCTACTTTCATCTCAGCAGAAAATTCACTCCCTACGGAGATAAAATCTGTACCTCAATTTGAAGATAGGTACAAACCTGCTTTTCATTTATACAGTTCACAATCTCGTGAATTGATGGCGAAGATGGGTTATGATCTAGCCACTGCTCCGTGTTTGAACTCAGGCAAGGGACTCCGAGCACCTTTAGCCATCACTATGAGACATAATCAATCTCGTGTTGGCCTTGGTTTCTGGAATGAAGCTCTCATCAAACATAAAAGAACCAAGAGCAAAATAAAGAATTGCAGCATGGTTTCCATAGACCTTGAACCAGAATCTGAAGTTGAAGTTCATGCTGGAACTCGGTCAGGAAAAGTATATTTGAAAGATTATGCTGAAGTTCTTGAAGAAACTTCTGAAGTCCCTCCGGTTACAGCTTCAACTCCAGTCTCTACTAAAGAGCCTTTAAATGTTCCTGTTGAGACAGTTCCTTCTAAACCAACAGTAGCTGACAAAGGCAAACAACAAATCTGCTTCGACAAACCATTTAAGAAGTCATCTCCTACAGGACTTGAAAAGCCTTATAATTTTGATATATTGGCTCAACTAGCTAATACCCCAGCTAAATTATCAATCTTCGAGCTCTTACGTCTCTCTAAAGAGACTCGAGAAACTTTAAGTGAAGCACTGCTGCAAGCAGAAACCTGCTTAACTCTTCTCAAGAAATTGGAAACAAAACCTGTTTCTCATTGCCATAATGTATTAGAATTTATTCCAAACATTACCTTTACGCAGGACGATATGCTGCTAGAGGATAATCGACATGACCGTCCTTTATATCATACAGGATATATTGATTCTATGAAGGTTGATCGTCTCCTGATTGATCCAGGATCTGCTCTCAGTATTATGCCAAAAGCTATGCTAGACGCACTGAAGATACCTGTACATAGCCTTTCTAGCACTATCACTACCATCTTGGGATTTAATCAAGGAAAAGTGAGCCTTTGGGCAAGATTCGTCTCAAATTTCAAATAGGCGATCTTCGCACTAAAGTTACTTTTTACATCATCGACAATCATGGATGCTCATACAATGCTCTGTTGGGAAGACCATTCTTGCATGAACATAATGTCGTTCCTTCGACCCTTCATCAGTGTTTCAAATATGTTGATGATAATGGAGAAGTTCAAAAGGAAGTTGCGGATCTCTATCCATTCAAAGGAGTTGAAGCTTACTTCAATGACGCTCGCATGTACAAAGATGAATACTCAAAAGTCTTGCAAGCTATGGATAATGATGATGAGATAGCAAAAGTTGGCACTTTTGTTATGCCTGTAAAAGGGCGTATCACTCCTCCGCAGTCTGTTAGATCATCCGAAGAAGGCTCACTGATAATTCCTGTCAATGGATGTATTACTTCATCACCTGCTCAGGCTTCACAAGGTTTACTGATAATTTCTGTCAGTGGACGTACTACTGTACCGTCTTCCCAAGCTCTATAAGGCTCACTGATAATTCCTGTCAGTGGACGTACTACTCCCCCTCCACCTTCTCAGGCTAGATCAGATACTCTAGTCATTCCAGTCAGTGGACGTACTACTTATCCACGATCTTCTTGAAGGGAGCTCACCTCTTCTGAGCCTTTTGTTATCGATCTTAATCGAAACAAAACTTCTGATCGCTCTTCCTCTCACCCTTTTGTCATTAATTTGACTAAGTCTGATAAGGCTCAGCCTTCTGTTGTAAATACAGTATTTAATATTAATGAAGCATCTCCTTTGCAGTATATTGATGTCTGTAATCATGTACAAAGTTATTTACAATTGCTAGATAACTTAGAGTCACTAACTATAGGGGTTGTTCAAACTCTTCATACAGACGTATCATTGGAATCCATACAAAAATCATACTTCGTGGTCCCTGCTAGAAAAAAGGGAGAAAATCCAATCTTCTTTTATAAAGGACCCCAGAATCCTCCTAACTTGGAAGAAGATGACATAAACGATGATACTGGAAGGTTACAACTGCGTCGCTACAGTCAACAATCCAAAAATATCATCAAGAATATGGGTTATGACTTTAGAACCAGTCTCAATAATGGAAAAGGAAGAAGAATGCCTGTTCGAATTCCTCCATTAAAATACGGAAGGACAAAATGTGGTTTAGGTTACATTGCTCCTACTTCCTTTATCAACATAGTCCATGAAGATTCAAAGTCCGATGAAGACGAACGATCTGAGTCTTCTGATTCTCTCTCTTGGGATTCTGACACGAGTATTGGCGATCTTCATCGTTCTATTTTGTCCGTCAATATGGTCTCTGTTGATGGCCCGCAGGAAAATGATGAAGATAAGGATGATTTTGAAATGTCACCCGAATCAGAACAATGGGCTCAAAGATTAGATAATCAATGGGAATTCAGGTTCGAGCAGAGAGAACCTCCTACCGAAGATAAATTGATCCAAATTGATGTTGGTGAAGAAGGTTCTCCTAAACCAATATTCATCAGTGAAAGTCTTTCAGAAACAGATAAGCAAGACATGATCAAGCTTATTCGTGATTATATCGATGTCTTTGCCTGGAGTTACGAAGATATGCCAGGACTAGATCCGAAGATTGCAATGCACAAACTCAATATCATGCCAAATGCTAAACCGGTCAAACAACAACAGCGACGATTTCGTCCAGACATTATGGATGCAATTGAAGCTGAAGTCAACAAGCTTATGGCTTCTGGATTTATTCGAGAGGAACAACATCCTGAATGGGTGGCTAACATCGTTCCTGTCCTTAAAAGACTGGCAAGATCTGAGTCTGTATAGATTTTCGCGATCTCAATACGGCTTGTCCTAAAGACGAGTTTCCTCTTCCAATTACTGATGTCATGATCGACAATACATGTGGTTTCGAACGAATGTCATTTATGGATGGGTATTCGGGATACAACCAGATCAAAATGTTTCCAGATGATGAAAAACACACTTCCTTCAGAACGCCGATCGGTACATACTGTTATACAGTGATGCCGTTTGGTCTCAAGAATGCAGGAGCAATATATCAGCGAGCAATGAGCACTATATTTCGCGAACATCTCCGAAAAATAGTCGAATGCTATGTTGATGATATTGCAGTCAAAAGTCGACGAAAGGAGGATCATATCCAAGATTTGAAGACTATCTTTGATTTAATGCGTCAGCATCAACTTAAAATGAACCCTACTAAGTCCTTCCTGGGCGTCTCTAGTGGTAAATTTCTCGGCTTCATCATTACCGCTAAAGGTATACACGTGGATCCCGAGAAGATCAAAGCCATTCAAGAGATGCGTCCTTCACGCACCTTAAAAGAGCTACGAGGATTTCAAGGAAGAATTGCTTATATCAGGAGATTCATTTCCAACTTATCAGGACGCTGCAGACCATTCTGCAAACTTCTGAAGAAAGGTGTATCTTTCGTGTGGAACGAAGAATATCAAAAAGCATTTGACGATATTAAACAGTATCTCATGAACCCTCTAGTTTTGGTACCTCCCGTCTCGGGGATACCATTTCTTCTATATGTTCGAGCTATGGATCATTCTCTTGGTGCATTACTTGCCCAGAAAAATAAAGATGGCCATGAACAGGCTATTTATTATCTCAATCGCATAATGACGGGTGCTGAACCGCGTTATTCTCCAATCGAGAAAGAATGCTTAGCATTAATGTTTGCTGTTCAGAAAATACGATATTATATTATCGGTCAAACGATTCATGTCATTTCCAGAGTGAATCCCATCAGGATTATGATGAAGAAACCTGGTATTCTCAACTCCAGACTAGCTAATTGGGGAATCTTGTTAGCTCAATACGATATGCATTATATTCCTCAGAAGTCGGTTAAAGGACAGGCTCTTGCTGATTTTTTGGCTGCTCATGCAATTCCAGAAGATTCTAAATTATATGATGAGATTCCTGATGAAGTCTTGGATTCAAATCTGATTTCTGAAGAAGTTCCTACCTGGCGTCTATTCTTTGATGGAGCATCTAGAATAGGTCCTAATGGCAATATTGTCGCTGGAGTTGGGATTGTTCTTGTATCCCCAGAAGGACTAACTATTCAGAGGGCTTATTCTCTAGATCAATCATGTTCAAACAATGTAGCCGAATACAATGCATTACTCATTGGTCTTCAACTTGCTAAACATCTAGATATTCAATATTTGGAAGTTTATGGAGACTCCAAGCTTATTGTCAATCAGATCAGAGGAACGTATGAAGTTCGTCATCAGGATTTGATACCTTATCATCGAGCAGCACTCTCTATAGCCTCATCTTTTGAAGACTTCTTTATTGAACATGTTCGACGAGCCTATAATGCAGAAGCTGATGCTTTAGCTAATCTTGCTGCTGTATTAGCTATACCAATCAGACGTCAGCAAGTGATAGTGGTTTATAACTGAGAACTATTCTGTGTTGAGAATAATTTGGCTTTGGCTTTTCCTCACAAACCAGACAAAGATTCTCTTAACCTTGATGCTGGATTAAAGTTTGACAAAATGCCCTCGTCTTCCTCTGATTCTACTATGGAATATGTCTTTTCTAATGAAACAGAAACCATAATTGAAGACTGGAGACGCCCGTTTATAGATTTTGTTTTGTATGATATACTTCCTGATAATCCGAGTGAAGCAGCGTCTATTCGACGTCGATCTCTCAGATTCTATTATAATCATACGACGAAAACATTATATCGTCGGTCTTACGATGGTCTTCTCCTCTGATGCATTGCTGGTGAAGAAACACAACAGATAATTCGTGAAGCACATGATGGTGTTTGCGGAGCTCATCAACCAGGTCCTAAACTTCAAGATCGTATCTGACGTATGGGTTATTATTAGCCCACGATGGTGGCTGACGCTATTCAATATGCTCGGAAATGTAAAGCCTGTCAAATTCATGCAGACTTTATTCATCAACCGTCAGAGTTCTTACATCCAACAGCGGCATCATGGCCCTTTGAAGCTTGGGGCATAGACGTCATTGGTCCCATCAACCCACTATCATCAAGAGGACATCGGTTTATTTTAGCAATAACCGATTACTTTTCCAAATGGGCTGAAGCAATCCCGTTATCTGAAGTTAAAACTTCTAGTGTTATCAACTTCGTCAAACATCATGTTATCTATCGATTTGGTGTTCCTCGGCGTATTATCCATGATAACGGACCGCAGTTCGTCAGTCAGAAATTTATTCGATTCTGTGACGATTATCGGATTAATAATTTAGCTTCTACAGCATATAATCCAGCAGCCAATGGATTGGCAGAAGCTTTCAATAAAACAATCATCAAACTCTTGAAAAAGTTTATTTCTTCCAACAAACGCAACTGGAACGAGAAGCTTGGTGAATGTTTATGGGCCTACCGCACCACAGTTCGTAATGCGACTGGATGTACACCTTTCTCTTTAGTATATGGGTGTGAAGCTGTTCTTTCCCTTGAGATCCAGATTCCTTCTCTGAGAATTGCAATCTCCAATGAACTGACAACAGAAAATAATGATCGTCTTCGACTTCAAGAGTTGGAAGCTCTAGATAAAAAATGATTGTATGCTCAACAAAATATCGAGCTGTATCAGGCCCGAATCTCCAAAGCTTTTAACCGGAAAGTCAAAATCAGAGCATATCAGAAGGGAGAACTGGTCCTTACTTTCAGACGTCCTATGACCATGACACATATGAGCAAAGGCAAATTTGATGCGAAATGGGAAGGCCCATTCGTAGTGAACAAAGTCTTCTCTAACGGAGCATACCAGCTTGCCTCTATGGATGGGAAAGTCATGATGATGCCTATCAATGGCAAATTCTTAAAGAAATATTATGTATAGTATTTTCATCATTCCCCAGCAAATATAAAATCCTTCTTTACAAAAGTTATTTCGATATCGTTATCCCCAGAGGAAATTGATATTCCACCATGTATCATCTTCCCAGAGAATTTGATATTTCGTTTTATTAGATCCCCAGTGGTTTTAATAAAGATCTTGTATAGAAAATCATGTCCATATTACCTCTGAATTTTCTATCTCAAAATATTTAGTTTTTTTTGATTTCTGAGTCTAAAGATCAGTGAATAAAGGCAAAATTGATGTAAAGTGGGAAGGATACATCGTAAACAAAGTTTCCTTAAACAGAGTTTATTTTGACAAATTCTTCAAAAAAAAAAGAGAGTACATCATCATGGAAGATCACTGTCATCCCTCTCATACTTGGGACAAGGGCCACATACATAATCAGCAAAAGAATTTAATACATCTTTTCCTGACCGCACCAAGAACTGACAGACAGCCAGCCTCATTGCTTCTTCTTCTTCGGTTTCTCCTGGTTCGACCAGGAAGTCGAGGATATCTTTTGGCGGCTTGGAAGTAGATGAACTTTCGTCCATTTCCTTCTTTTGCGGAGGAAGATGCTCTTTAGCACCTTCAGTAACTTCAGAGACGACTTTAGTCTTCTTTGTATTCTTTTCAGAAGACATTGTGGATAAAAGAGGATGATATATGATTCTTCTACTCAAATATATGCTCTATTTATAGGCATATGGTTACAAAGATCGAAGGGACGTATTCTTTCCCGGGATTCAGTTCATCCATTCATTTCTTACATTCATTCGACGGTTCATCCGTTCATTATTTCCTAAACGGTTCGTCCGTTCATAATCTTCTATCAATTTATCAAGTGGGGATTCGTTATTTATCATGTTTTCATAACCTCTGAATCAATTCCGAATCTACTTACTCGTTTGTCATATTTTGACCTCTGCATAGAAATCAATCTATTTTCTTTCGAGTTTCTATATATTATCATGTCCATAATACCTCTGATAATATTATATACTCTAAAACAGAAAAGATGATTTTATTATCTATCATGTCCACAATTCATCCACAAATACAAATTATTGAGCATAGAAGAATTGTCATTTCCATTTCACTATAAAAAGTCTATTACATTTTCTTAGACTTTCTTACAAATCATAATGGAAATCTATTACAAATCTTGGATTTTCATTCTACACCACAACGATAACCGAATAGAGATCTATCTTCTTCTTTGGATCTTCTCTGTCGGACCTTCTCCGTCAGGTTCGTTGTTGGTGGCAATTCCTGACTGTCTGGGTCTCAGTCACGACCAGATCAGCAGGAATCAAACTCTGGTCTTCTCTCTCAGACGAGAGGAGAACCACAGAGTATGGCAGCCCGAAGTCGTGGTGCTGCCAATACAATTGGTGGATGGGGGTAACCCCTCAAGGAAGACAGGAATGTATCCAAACCTTGGGATACAATTCCTAGTTCTCCGTAAAAGGAACTCTACTACCCGATTTCTCGGTAGTAGAGTTGACTCCACCATCCAAATCTCGTGTATAAAGGCTCTTCTACCATCTGAGGAAGACCCTTATATCCCACGAAGAGTTCTGAGTTGTCTGATGTACGCGTCAAAAGCGTATGAGCTCCCTGATGTGGTGTCAGAAGGACATTCTCCACAGCATCCACATCACCAATGCCAGTTCTGAAGAAATCTTTAGCCAGTTTCTGCGGAAAACAGCATGAAGAGAGAATTAAATCAACAGAAATGTCATATGAAACGTACTGGTTGGTCAAGCATGCTCAGAGACAGAAAGTTATTTTCAACAGCAAAATAGTACATGTATTATGCCGGACTTACCTTCAAGTTTGACGCTAAGAATTGGCAAACTGATGTCTGACATATTGCTCAGAATTCGAACATTTAGAAGCTTTTGCTTTCCGATTCGAGAGTGAAATCTCACGTTCATTTTTAGAGAAGAGAAGAAGAAAAAAGAGATGGGGATGAGTTCTGTGAAACTCTTCTGTCTATTTTAAAGTATGGAGCGCAAGCCTATTCTTGGGAAGGATCCACAAATAACGCTCATAAAATATACAAGTGCCACGTGTACTTTGGAAACCAGCATAGCCTTGGAAATATTCAAAGAGTGCTTTCCACAACATTGGAAGATAACGTAACCTACAGCTATTTATTGGTGCATGCTATTCATTGATGTACGCTATCCAGCGTAACTTACAAACATTGGAAGACAGCGTAACCTACAGCGTAATCTACAGTTATTCATTGGTGCATGTTAGTTTTCAACACAAAATTATACTAAACAGAGAATTCTTGAATATTCATTTCATTAAAGGCACTGATGGCCTTACAAAACAAAAAAGAGAGGGAAAGAAAGGGGTGCAACAAAGTCACGCTCTATTTTCCAGAGCGGCTAAGTTTGACGCCTAACTCTTCTACGCTTCGGACCCCCATGCAGTGCAACAGAGCAGCGAGCATTTCACGCTTCTCTGCGAGGCTCCGCCCATCAGAAGTAGAGGAGCCGTCCAGACCGAAGTAACCCAAGAAATTCTTGGCTAACTGCGTGGGGTCATCTTTGAACTCGATAACGAAGGGCTCCGGTTCTTTGCCTCCAAAGGTGGGGTCACCATGGGCACAGAAACCTAATTTTCGTGCTTCTTCTTCAGCCGCTTCCTTTGGAGTCATGGTTACAAGAAATATGAATGTCAAAAACTGAATTTTCTCAGTTTATATAACAAAGCTTGCTGGCGGTTCATATTCCTCCATAAATCAGATTCAATCACTCTCGAAAAATGAAGAGTCATCATGACATTTAATAAATTCATTTTTGCATAAACAGATTTAATGCCAGCGTGTCAAGACTCATTCCCACTATTTTATTTAAAGTAATTTCGAACTTTTGAAACTCATAAAGTTCGAAAACTTTGAAGGGGGTCTTATAGGATGTGGAAAATTATGACACGCTGTCATTTTAATCCTTATGCTCAAGGCCATACGCTTATCAAAAGTCATACGCTTAGTGGATATTTTATTCTTAAAGTGGCAGCACAGCTATATTAAATGAAGAATGAATCTGACGTCTCGTCTTTTCGTGCAAAGATAGTTGTCATGAAAAGAGCAACCGTCGTATAGGTTTTCAAAGAGTTGGTTTTGTCTTTTACGAGGACAGCTCAGCAAATCATTAATGCAAAGCCATCATTACTGTCAGTTTTGACAGTCTGTCAGCCGTCACATCTGCAGTCACGACGCTCGAGAAAATCTTTTGACAGTTATTTTGAAGATATGGCGTATCAGAGAAGATTGATGATGGCCACGTGGCCATTTCTTCAGTGAGCGTATGAAGTCTATACGACTCCTTCCTTCTTCAGTGAGCGTATGAAGTCTATACGACTCCTTCCTCATCAAGTGAGCGTATGACTCCTTTCTCTCCAGTAAGCGTATCAGCTTTATTTTGTTTCTACATCATCCAAGTCAGCGTATACTCTCCTTTAACGAAGCAGCGTATTACAGCAACCATATCCAGGATTACAGTCAACACACGTTCTCACGTGTCCTGTACCAGTTATCCACTTCTCTAGAAGTTATGCAACGTGGCATCCAGGCCATCAATCTCTCCTGAACATGCTCCACTACTTTCAACCGTACGCTAATGTGTCTCCATCAGAATTCGCCATGCGTCCCTGCAGTTATGCACACGTCAAGTAACTACCTGAGCGTATGCTTAAGGACAGTTATCCTGAACTCTATAAAAAAGAGTTTCTTCATCTTCATCAGACACTATAGACAATTTCAGAGAGAACAGAGAGATTGCCCAGTTGCTGTCCAAGTTCTTCAAAGTTCGAGTATTCTTCATCGCATCGTCCAAGGGATAAAGTAATCGTCTTCTAGATTAGATTCCTACAGTTGTAATTTTCTCAGATACAAATAAATAAAGTGAATTTATTTATGGAAAACACTAGTGGCATCTAGAGGAAAGTAAATGCACGACCCATTGGCACTCGACTGAGAAGCTAAGGGGCATCTAGAGGAAAATAAATACACGTCCACTAGCTCTTGGGTGAGTCACTAATGGCAGCTAGAGGAAAATAAATGAACGGCACATTAGTGATTCAACCGAGGTACTAGTGGCATCTAGAGGAAAATAAATAAATGCACGGCACACTAGCACCCGGAAGCACCACTAAGGGCATCTAGAGGAAAGTAAATGAGTGGAAGCCCCTGCGCCTAATAACTGTCTTCTCCCTCCCCATGCACTACTCGTGCTGGATCCACACCACGATATTCCTAACAACCGATAAGTCTTCTAGTCAATTATATTAGCGGTTATGTCCTAACGCTCGTCCTGTACGCACCGATGTACGGTCGATACGCAAGTCCGAATCTATATGAGACACGTGACATCGTGGCACACAAGTGTCGGGCCAATGAATGTGGCACAAACAAAGGTGGTCCCTTAACTCTAGGCCAAATGCATAAAGAAAACTAAGTATAGTAATTTGCAACTACATAAAGTTTTGAAATAACAATTTATATTTGCTAGAAATAAATAATCATAAAGCATGCATGATGTTGAGTAAGAAATTAAACAGAAAAGGCAAGGTGTCTTGCCTGGTAGGACACCTGGTGTGCTGCAATGATCAAGAAGGCATGGGGTTCATCTTCCGCGCTAAAACTATGCATGATGATCTCAGATGGTGGGACGAACCATGTCATTGAGTTCGGAATAGTCAAAATGGCTAGGGTCAATATGTAGGAATTCGAAAGCGTGAGAAAATATGAAATATGATCAGTCATGTTCAAGATTTGATATTCGAAGGAATTGTATAAACAAATACATATACTATTTTGGAAAATAATTTATGGTACTTGGAACTATATTTTTTTTACTAGTCAAAATACTTTTTAGATAGATATTAAAATTCTAAGAAATCATTTTAGGCTCAAAACTAATTTTGGTCTAGTTCAAAACTATATTTTAATAATATAATAAATATTTAAGGGATTCTAAACCCAAATTTTAAAAATAGATGTGGGCCCAAAACCCAATATAATATTACAATTATAATTTTTAAAAATATTAATTATATGTGTTATACTTAATAAAACAACAGAAATAGTACTATAGTAACAGTATTAATATTAATATTGTATATATATATTGTATTTCAAACTAAATACTAATAATATATAACATATGTATACAATAGTTTAGGTGATGATGATAATGATAATAATAATAAATAAAAAATATAGAAAGTATACTGTATGCGCTCCTCCCGAAGGAGAGCATGCACACAGCAGTAGGAAATCAAGAAAAATAACCAAACTAAAAGGAGGAGGAGAGAGAAAGAAAGATGGAAAAAAGTGAAGGGTGAGAGAGGAAGAGGGGCACGGACGCCATGGCGCTCCGGCCTGGGCGTGTGGCTCCGCAAGGGAGGAAGGAGGAGCTGGGGCGGTCGACGGCGGCGGTGCAGCACAAGGAGGCAGAGCGGGGAAGTGGAAGGCGGAGAGAGCTGGATCGGGGTTATCGGCAGGCGCCGGGCGGTGGTGGATGGACCTGGTGGGGCGGCCGACGTTGATTGGCCGCACGGGCTCAGCACGGGTCGCGTCGGGCAGCGCGTCCACCAGCGGAGGAGGACGGCAGTTCCTGGGGGTAGGTATGGGTCGTATGGTTCGCCGAGGTCGGGTCGGCCAGCGACGGAGGACAGCGACTGGACGTGACACGCCAAGAAGGAGGCGACACGACGGACACTCCGGATTGGGGTGCACGTGAGGCGGCTACCTGGTCCTGACCTAGGGTGGCACCATGGCGGCGCTGTCGTCGCCGACTGCAGAGAGGCAGCCAGGACCGGTGGTCGGCGGTTCGGGATCTCGTACGATGCTGGGAGCTCGGCTGGAAGGGATTGGGTGCAGCCAGGCGTCGTCGACGCGCAGAAGCGATGGTCGGAGGTGAGTGATGGTTATATTTGGGGTTTAATTAGTGATTTGTCTTTGGGGCGGGCGGCCGGTCACGGTGGCGATCGATCGCGGTGACGGTGGGGGCGTGTGGTTGTGTATTTGTTGGATTTGGCGATGGTATGTTTATTCGGGTTGCTGGTCGAGACGGAGAAGGATGGTGGCAGTGGATGGTCGGGCAGGGAGGCCTCGATGGTGGAGGTGATGGAGTTTGGCTGGCGTCTGTAGATTTTGGTGGTAGGATTCTAGCGGAATTGGCTGCCGCGGTGGTGGCCGTAGATGTAGGTAGGCCGAGATTTCGGATGGTGGTGGTGGTAGATGGCAATGGGGCAGCGGGGTTGGTGATGATGGTATGGTTAGTGGCAGTGGGTCGGGTGGCGAGATGAGACGGTGGTCGACAAAGCAGAGTTAGGGTTAGGATTTTGATGTATTGTGTCGGGGTGTGTCCGACACAAAAATAATGTAATTATAATAGATGGAATAAGAATTTGGATGGTCACAGACATGATGCACGCATAATTTTGGATGGAGGATATTTGTGGAGTAATGTTGTGGAGAAATTTGTGGAAAAAAGAGGGCAAATACCTCTCCTTTTATAGGAGGTGGAAATCCCATTAGGATAAGGATTTGGGAGGATTTAAATCCCCATTAGATAATTACATAATTATTCAAATCGATTTAAAATAAATTTGTCAAATCCAAATCAATCTAGATAAAACTTATTTTAATTTAAAGCTATTTTAAAATAAGGCCAATATAATCTTTTCAATTTAAATCATCATAATTAATTAAATATTAAATTAAACAATTTCCAAAATAACTTTTTATAAATAATAAAAATATATTAATAAATAATTTTGAAATTCACAATAAACTTTAAATATTTGGAATACGTTTTTATAAATAATCAAACAATTAGTTTTCGAAAATATCAAAGTGGACAATGAAATAACTTTCATGTCACTCGCACACAAATAGTCTATTTTGACATAAAGCAATAGTTTTTTTCTAAATTATCACTTATATTTGTATCATAAATAAAATTGCCTTATTTATAAATAAAAAAAAAAGGTTTGGCAATCTCGACGCGACACAATAAATAAAAATAAAATACATATTTTCTATACGAGGAATTCTTTTAATAGAATATTTTTATATAACATATATACAATCTCGCAATTTCGCATGCTACGTAAAATACGAAAAATGTGAACTTGTACGCGACGTACAATTATGAAAAACAAAAATGAAAAAAATTGATACCAAATTTATTTTAAAAAAATCGTAGTAAATTTTTAGGGGGTTTACAATATAAACCTGTCTAATTGATACACAATATATAAATATATAATATATATATATATATATATATATATATATATATATTATATATATAATATTATATATAGACATATATATATATATATTAATATATTATATATATATATATAAATTGCCTCCCTACCTGATACAAATATGTGTATCAAGGTCTCCCCTTCATGTTCAGTTAACTGATGCAAAATGGAGTATCCCCCTACATTGTTCAATTAACTGATACATACTACCTATAATATATGACTAATACTCATATGCTTCTTGATTGATTCATTGGCCCCCAAGACTAACACATTCAAACGTATACACTCACACACACATCTATATTGAAACACACTATATAAGTATCAGTGAAGTCACCCCTATATGTAAACTAATACATAGGTGGCCCCTCACATATGCCAAGTACCCCTTATACTCGAGCCTTCTCCTCTCCTTATAACTGATATGGGCTTCCTATAGATTTACCCCATTCATCTCATGACTGAAACATATAAGCCAACTATTTGATATATGTTTCCTCATATGCTGATATGCATTAACATATCAGTTAAGTCCTTCCCTGTATTGTTGTATAGGCTAAAATTTCCCAATCTATACCTGATACTTTCCCTTCATTACAGTTAACATATCAAAACATCAAGGCCTCTCTACATATGGATTGATACAATACGTTTTTCCCCATATAGGACTGATCCTATTTATCCATGCCTTCATGACAGTAGCTAAGGCATCAAGGCTTCCACCCTGTCACTGATAAAAAACTCAACACTGATACACATCGCATATATGGAGACAACCTCTATATCAAAACAGCCATAATACCCTTTCTATGTGAAACTCTATAATACCCATATTAAACACTAAATAAATATGCAAATGATAACCTAACAATATACATCTAATTACAAGTGTCAAATAGAATTTAGAGCATTGGGAGCTCTTTTGGTCATTTTGTCAAACACTTGGCGTGCGTATTGGGACACGTTGTGATGCGCTTATGATACACACTCCAAATGGATCCAAACTTGACCTAAAATACACCTACACATTCTAAATCACAAATATGTCCTAAGAAGTCTATTCACAAAACCTAGAAATGCCATTCTCGAATTTTTCCTAAATTAGGTCAAAATACAAAGGGGAAAGTATCCAAATGGATGAAGAAGAGTCAAAACTCCTCACCCTTGGTATTCCTAATGCATATGGGTTCCTATTTGATGCCTCTACACTATTTATCATTAATTAAAGGGTTTAGAAAGCATATATCTATTGGGAGATGGATTCTCAATGAAATGGTTCAAAGATCTAGAAGTCCTCAAGCTCCAAGTGCTCCAACCTCCAATGTTTGGCTTCTATTGTCTTCTATTCTCTATGGGGAAGAGATTGGAACAAATTTAGGCTATTTGGCTAGGTTTTAGTAGTAAGAATAATTTGGGGAAGAAACCTCTAAATTAGGATTAGGGTTTCAATGGAAGGAGGAGGAAGAAGTTATTCTTCTTATAGCCAAGGGGACGGCTTGTGGCCGGCCACTTTAGGTAGGTTTAGGGTTTGGGATAGTATGAAATGTAGATAAGGTCCCTCTCTTCATGTGTAATGAGAAGTTTAGGAAAAGGTCTTTCTTCCTAATTAGGTGTTTAGCCTAATTTCTAAATAATCTTGTTAGTCTAACTAGAGACTAACTAGACCAATAAAAATGGGTTTGATGAAAGTCTAGTCTCACTAATTAACTCCACTAGGGTCATGACTAATCATCTAGTTCATTTAATTAAAATAGCACTACAATCTTCATATAATATATCACTAACATAATTATTTAATTAAAAATATAAATGCACATGAAACACAAAAATCTAAATTACCCCTATTTCTAGAATATGGTAGTGATAAGTCTACCCTCCTTAAAATAATTTCGTCCTCGAAATTAAAAGACGAAACTAGGACATGAATAAAAAGGATAGAAAGAACCATACATTAAGACTCTAAAAATATAGGTTTCGCTCGCGCATCTCATCCTCTCTCTTCTAGGTTGACTAATCCTGAGAATGATGCATTCATGCGATACGAACCAAGGGAATAGTCTGGTTCTGCAATATCTTCTCCAAATGATCCAAAATCTCTACTGGCTGCTCTGGATAGCTAAGAGTAGGGCCCTCCTCGATCTCGAAGTGATCTAGTACGTGTCTGGAATCAGCCACGTACCGTATCAAGTGACACGTGGAACACATTATGAACTCCCTATAGTGCTGGTGGCAAGTATAGTTTGTAAGTCATGACATCGACCCTCTCGCGAATGACGAAAGGTCCGATAAAACATGGGCTACTTCCCACCTCCACCAAAGCGAATAGTGCCCCGTGTCAAAGATATCCTCAGGAACACCAGATCACCAACCCAGCACAAACGAGGTCTCACACTTAATCTATAACAATTAATTACTAGCAAACAAGATCACAAAATCAAAAGAATATGAAACTAAAATCTAAGCTATACCTAAAACTCTATAGGTCTCCAGTGGCTATCGACCTAATGCCGTTGTCTATCCTACGCCACCCGAAGTCGATCCCTAACGAGCTTCACCTTCTTAGCTGCATCCACAACCATCTCAGGCCCCAGTAAAGCTCTCTCTCCAACGTTATCCCAAGACAAGGGAGTACAACACCTCCGCCCGTACAAAGTCTCGAATGGTGACATCTCAAAGCTGACCTAAAAGCTGTTGTTGTAGACAAACTCAACTAAGTACAAATGATCCTCTCAGGAGCCTCCAAAATCCAAAACACATGTTCTTAGCATATCTTCGAGAGTCTGGATAGTCCTCTCCGACTTCTCGTCTATCTAAGGGTGGTAAGCGGTACTGAACTTGAACTGAGTGCCCAAGCTTGCCTACAAACTCCACCAGAAATAGAAAGTGAAATGACTATCCTAATCTGAGACTATGCTCACAAAAACTCTGTACAGTCTGACTATCTGCCTCACGTACATGTCTGCTAGCTACTCTGTAGACAAGCCCACCTTGAATGGCAAGAAGTAGGCCGAAAGGGACTAAAGAGATTAACTGGTTCGTACTAAGAAATAGAAGATGAAACAATATCTCTACTTTTCTTTCTCTTAAACACTCTAGGTCCACATCAAAATTAAGAGAGAAAAGAGAAAATTATACCTCAAGAATGATCAAGAATGGAAGAGAATGCCTTAGATCCAAGGAATTTTGGGTTGGAAAGCCTTAGGAGGAGTTTTCTAGGATTTAAGGTTTTGAAAATTTAGGGTTTGGGGGGCAATAGTTAGTTGTTTTAGGGGAAGAAGATGAAGGAGAGGCCTACTATGTCGATTCACAGATTATACAAAATGTCCCCACAGAGTTTGGCCCGAACTTGGTCCTAACTAGGTTCGAGTTCGGTCCGAGTTTGGCCACTTGAAATTTGTTTCATAAATTGAGTAATGAATGATAAAAAATTACCTAAAAACTTGTAATTTATGATTAATTAATATCCATTACCTTAGGTTAGCTGTAGGGGCCGGATCCCAGCTACCGGTAGTCCAAGTATACTTGGCACCATGTCGCTTAGGCTTTACGCCTTGTTGATAGAAGGACCGTTTCAACTTGTACCCAAAATAATTTATTAATAAATCGTTGAATTTTAAGTTTTAAGTATTTTTTAATCATAACACATTATGACCAAAAATTCAAAAATGCCTAACTCGCGACGCAAATAGTTAAACGATCTCCGACTAGTGGTTTTGTGAATATGTCTGCCAGTTGATGATCTGTGTCAATAAATTCTAGACAAATACTTTTATTCTATGTGCTTAGTGCATGAGTGACATACTGGGTTCTTAGTCAGATTAATAGTGCTAGTATTATCACATAATATAAAATATTAATGTATTATATATTATAGTTTTCTAAAGTTTGCTTCATCTAAAAAATTTGAGCACAATAATATCCTACGACGATATACTCAGTCTCAGTAGTTGATAATGCTATAGAATTTTATTTTTTTCTAAACTACGAGACTAAAGCCTTACATAGAAAATAACAGGTACTGCTGGTACTTTTACAGTCTTCTTTGCATTCAACAAAATCAATATTCGAATAACCGATTAGGTCAAAAGATATTATTTCGGGATTCCATAACCCGACAGTAGAAGTTCCTTTAAGGTATCGAAAGTGTAGCTCGTAGAAAACACTTAAAGGAATAGAGAAGAGATGAGATTAGATGATTTGAGAATGTGAAAGTTTTATCTATTTATAATATTTTTATGGACCAAATTCAGGCAGAATTGGGATGCAGAAATCTTGCATTCGAACATTGGATACATATATCCAGGGAATTCAAAAATAAATTAAAACTACTGTGGACACACACAAAAAGAAGAAGAAATGTTGTCTTTTCGTTATTTGCACAAGGCACCACAAATCGAGTACGTCTGAGAGATCTTGCACTGAGGATCCCCGAGTACAAAAAGAATTCTAGAGAATAGGACGATGGAGATCGAGCGACAGTTGCTCCTTTACTCCATTGACAGTCCGATTACAAAAGTGGGAGAAAACCTAAGAAAATTGCTAACTCTCAGCTCACTGGCAAGAAGTACAACAATTTGGCTCTTGAAAATGCTTTCGTTTTGTGTTTTGAAGAGGGATGAGACCCCTTTTTATAGTCTTCTTGAGCTGGAATGATGTTATGCACCCACATGAGGAAACGCACTTGTTTTTTATGGGCACATGGTCCTGCTTTGGGCACATAGGATGTAGGCGCATGCAGGCTGCGTGGTCGTGGGTTGATCGTGGTGCTGACGTGGACGCATGCTTCGGTGCACGACTGCTCGTAGACTGACGTGGCCGTATGCTTCGGTGCACGTTTTGATCGTAGCTTTGACCAAGTCAGGAAATGTTCTGGCTTGGGCACATAGCCTGGAACAGGGCTATGTGCCCCCCTTTTGGAGGAGCTTGTCTTAGGCGCATGCGCATATGACCTCACTGGAAGCCTTGGACGCATAAGGCTCATTTGTGGTTTGGGTGCATAAGGCTCATTAGTGACTTGGGCGCATAAGGTTCATTGGTGACTTGGGCACATATGTCCAGTCTGCTAAAATTTTTATGCTTCTACAAGACCCCCTTCAAAGTTTTTGATACTTGAACGAGTTTAAAATACTTTGAAAGAAGCATGGACCGTCTTCTCGTGATGCAATAGGCGCATAGCACGGCTCTCCCTTTGGACGCATAGAGTTTGGCCATCTTGTCAGAGAGATGGCTGTTGAGATCTTCCTCAAAAATCTGAACTGACAGATTCATCAGGATGGAATTTGAAGAGGTCCATCCTTCATACGTTGTCCATGTCAGCAAATGGCAGTCGATCAGCAATGTTCAGGCCAAGATTAGTCATGACCAACCTACGAAACGGACGATCGCCATAATTAAACAGAAAAAATCTTTCTGAAGCAGATGCTTAATGATGATGAACTCTTGCTCGGAGGGATATGCCGTTTGAAGAAGCCGTACTTCCTGTTTGGTAACTGTGCAGAATTTGAGAATGACGAGATGATATGTCTAGAGGACCCTCTGGTAGTTAAGTTTAATGACCATAGACTAGGGTTGCCATCTATGAAGCGCCAATACCCTCTGTCGGTGTTTGCTGATCTGACTGTGCAGAGGCGGATGAAATGGGACCTGACCCCTGAACTGTATGGGGTTGTTTCTGGCAGGATCCAATTCAATTCTAGTGACTGAAAGAAGGACACGTTCAAGTGTGTCAAGCGTTCCACGTCCTACTCCATGAGGGGGCTGCACCCTGGTGTCATAATGAACGATGTCCCGATTGATCTTCACCCACATACAGCTGAGACTCTCTCCAACTTGATGCCGTCAAAGAGGGAGTCATAACCGGAGGGGAAGCTGCGGATGAAAGGTTGGAGACATTCAGTCTCGTTCTGGAGTGACCTTACTGGATGGGTGCTCTCGACTTACGTGGCCACCCTAAAAACTGCCGATATCCAAACTTTCCTGGGGGATGGAGCCATATGCAGAATATGTCCCCAGTAATGCAGTGATCTTGGATTTGGAGAAAGAGAACTCCGAGATGATGGAGGTGTACAAAGAGTTACTCTGTTACTTTTTTATTTGTCACCAGATTACGAAGAAGGGTAAGACTGAGGGGTCCCTTCCACATACGAGGGCCTGGACCAACTATTTTTTACCAGAGTGGAGGGGAATGAGCCAGTCTCTTTCTTGTCTTTCAATCCCTTGACGAGCTCTGAGATAGAGCAGTTGATGACAGATCACGGAACTGTGGATGTTGAAGATAGTGATGATCCTGAGGGAAACTCCTCGATTTATTATTTCTTCAGGCAGGCCGAGTTCAAGATGTCGAAAAAGGCGGTGTTAGCCGCTTTCCTAATGATATGGCTTCGTGACTGCGTAGTCCCTGGTGGTTCAGGGTCTATTGAGAGAATAAGTCGGGGTATGATATTTTCGACTGTAAAGCTTGCCTTTGGACGCCGACTTGCTCTGCTTCCAGCAATGGTCTGTGCCATCCAACGGGGTTTGCGATATTTTGTTGTGAACGCGATAACACCCGAAGGTAGGAAGGACTTTGCTAGGACTGAGTTACCCTTCCACTATCTGATGGGATGGCTGGTGCTACATTGTCCCAGATTGATGAACGTCGGGCTAATGACAGACTCTTTGGCAGGGGATGCCTTCCTTCGGAGGTTTAGAGACACGAATTGGACCATTACATGGGTACATGTTTGTAGGAGGGATTTGAGTTTTCTGTAGAACTATGAATTCTTCAGGGTATCGCCTCCGTCTGGTAGTGGTCGCGCAGGAGATACCCTAGTAGATGAGGGGGCACTCACTAGCCTTCCTATTACGGCATTTCGTTGGCTCCAATCCATTAGGCCTTCCCATTTGGTGTTCAGGAATAGGAACCATACTTTCTTGGAACCTTATTTGCCGAGTCGCTTTGTACGGCAATTCGGCTACAGCCAGCTTCTCTTGGGCAATCCCAGTCCTTATCTCTAGTCGATAGAGAATCTAATTGACGGGGCACGTGTATGGAGCTACTACAAATCTGGGTGTACGGGGGCAGTTTTTACCCTGCCAGAAGATAAACCTGACACCCATATGCTCTTTGCTGCTGCTAAGTTCTGTATTCAGGTCAATACCCTTCCTTCTCGGTATGACCGAGAGCAGATTTTTATATCGGGGACTAAGTTTACCCCTACTCTTGCTGAGATAGGATGATGTGCGCCATGGAGGTAACAGAAAGGGAGGTGCCGCTCCCACAGTTGAATCAGCTGCAGCGCTACAGCAGAGAGTTATTGAGGATCCTATCATTACAGCGCCTCGGAGAGAGGGTACTGAAGAACCTCTTCCTGACATTCCTCATAAGAGGAAGGCTTCTACTGAGCTAGTTCCATGGCCCAAAAGGAAGAAGGTGGTTGTTTACCGGGGGAGGAAGAAGGTCACGGACGTGGGTGCCAGCTCACCTCCTTCCAGAAGGTCTTCTTGGCAGACGGTGTTGCAGGCCGTTACCATTTGGAAGGTAGATCCCTTCTTAGAATCCATAGCTGTTCTGGTCAAGCCTTTAGAAGCTTTCTCACCTTTGCGTTTGTCCTTTGTACAGGACCCGGAGGTTGTAGCTGAGGTAGGTCCCTCCTATGACATTTCTTTGGGGGATATGTCTGCAATAGGAGTTATAATGACGGACTTAGATGAAAATCAAGTCCAATCGGCTCATCCTCCTGCGGGTACGTTATCTTTGTGCCTTTCTTCGGATGAGATTTTTTGACTTTGATTTTGCGTGCTCCTTGTGAGACTGACCACGACTGTATGTTTCCTTGTAGACAAGGAGAAGGGACCCCTTGTGAAGATAACCCCAGGCATTGGGGAAGGGACAAAAGTTATTCCCGGCTCCTCTAAATTTACTGGTATAGAGGGAGCTGTTAGTGAGCCGGTATCGGCTACAAAAGGAGAGGTTAAACAGCCTGCTGAGGGGGTTGTTGTTGAATCTGCTCCCGTTCCAGCTGGGATTGTGGAAGATATTAGGCCTAATGCCGCTCAAGGCCTTGATATTGTTCTTCTTGAACAGTCTGGACCTGCTCTTAGTTTTCCTGAAGCCAAGACTGATGGCGTAGCCCAGGCTGGTGTTGAGTAAGCCGAAGGTACAAAATTGCAACTCTTTCGTATTTTTTTCCCTTTTTTGGTTACTGATGTATCTGTTGTTTTCTCGTCATGTTCTGCTTCTTGTCAGGTATCCCTTCTTGGAGCAGAAGAAACTCTCCAAGCCTCCTCCTCGACGACCTCTACTAAAGACGGCGAGATGGCCCAGGAAGTCGCCAAACCATTCTACTCTGTGTTGAAAGTAAAGCTTCCTAGAGTCCTGAATCAGAATGCTGCCTTTGGCCCTGTGAAGGCTGTTGTCGAATTCCAAGTGGCGGCCCTCGACAGCATTGTCGGCTATGAAGAGCGGGCTAATACTCTGAGGAAAGTTCTGAATGACCTGGAGGGTCAGGTGTCCAGATTCCGGGATGCCAAACAACGGAGCCCGACGTTACTGTTTCGTACAAAAGACGAGGCTTTGATCATGGCTCTCGCGGAGGGGAATGCTACTTTCCAGGCAAGGAAGGATGCCCTTGTTCGAGAGATCGACGAATTGGCTGATCAGTACGGTCAGTTCAACGCTGCAAGTGAGACACGTGCTGCCTCGAAGAATAAACTGGCTGTACAGATTACCAAGAAATATAATCACATTGTGCAGATCCAGAGCGAGATTACTCAGCTGGAAGCCAATTTAAGGATAGTAACATCTGAGCAGGAGGACTACTTGGCTCAGGCTGCGATGACTGCCACCACTTTTACCCATTTGAAAGAACAGCTGGTGAAGTTGGAAGGAGAGCACATGAGTCTGATCCTTTTCGAGGATGAAGCTGCTCGTCAAGAAGAGGCGCGCCGCCGAGCTACCTCGAAGTCTGAAGCCGAAGTGCAGCTCTAAGGGACAATCAATCGCCTATGTATCCCTTAGATTTTTTGTTTGTAACTTTTTTCAGCCGTGAAGGCTCTTGTACCCCTTTTTCCTGTCTCTTGATAGACGTTCAAGTAAAGAATAAAGAATATTTTTAAATGAATGTGGTTTTGTGAAATATCAGAACTATAGGTAATGTGGGCATAGTAAGGATATTCTGGTGAGTATTCTGCTGAAGAATTTGATGTGGACCTATTATCCATTTTATATTCAAGTTTTTTTTGAATATAGATAATAGGTGAACAAAGCTGCTAATAGAGGTAATATGGACGTAATAGCAGAGGATGTCCTATATCTGACCAGAGGTGATATGGACATGGAAAGATATAACATTAGGTGGAAGTGGATAATTCAGAGGTAATATGGACGTGATTATCCTTGATGAATGCTTTGCTCAGAGATTATATGGACATGGCAAAATATTTCTTAATTATTTCACTGGGGAAATAATTATTGAAAAATAATTCAGAGGTAATAGGGACGTTACTTATTTTCGTCAAACCGAGTTTGGACAGAGTCAAAAACGGGAATGATTTCGCCGAGGAAAATATTTTAGAGGACCTATTATCCAAGGCGTATTCAAGACTCTTAAAATACGGATAATAGTTAGATAAATTTTTTGAATCACATAAACATCATACTGTACCTTTACATGACTGAACATATGTGAACACTATTTACAAAAGGTTACACATAGTATTTTTTCAGGAACTTGCCGTTGATAGGCATCATGAGCAAGTCACCATCAGGCTTGGTTAGTCAGTACGCATCGTTAGAATACACTGATTCTATAACGAAAGGACCTTCCTATTTAGGCTGAAATTTCCCTTTTTGTTTTGTGCGTCATGACCATTGGTCTTCTCACTGCTAAGACTAGATCACTGACTTGGAAGATTCTTTCCTTCACCTTTTTATTGAAGGCTCTGGAAAGGCGTACTTGGTATAGCTTAATACGCTGCTGAGCTGAAAAAAGTTTTTCGTCTAGCACTTCGAGCTCCTGTAGACGCCGATGGTATCTTTCTTCGGTAGTCAACTCGCTGGCTAAGGCTACTCGAAGAGAAGGAATCTAGATTTTTAGGGGAAGAACTGTTTTGCTCCCATAAACCAGAGAGAATGGCATACTGCCTGTTGGAGTCTGGACCGTTGTACGATAGGCCCATAGACATTCGTCGAGCTTCTCATTCCAATCGTGCTTGTTTGAAGACACGAATTTCTTGAGAAGTTTAATGATGGTTTTATTGAAGGCTTCTGCTAGATCGTTAGCCGCTGGATTGTAGGAAGTAGTGGCTATATTATGGATTCGATTCCTATCGCAGAACCGATAGATAGCATGGCTTGCGTATTGTGGACCATTATCATGGATGATCCTGCGAGGTAGGCCGAATCGGTAGATAACGTGATGTTGATGAAACTGATCACGTTTGACGCCTTCACTTCGGTGAGCAGTATAGCTTCCGCCCATTTGGAGAAGTAATCGATTATGGCTAGGATGAATCGATGTCCTCTGGAAGATGGCGGGCTGATTGGGCCTATGACGTCCATGCCCTAGGCTTCAAAACGCCAAGATGCTACCGTCGGGTGTACAAACTCCGAAGATTGATGAATAAAATCAGCATGGAACTGACAAGCCTTACACTTCTTTCCATATTCAACAACATCTGCTATCATTGTGGGCCAATAATAACCCATTCGTCTGAGGCGGTCTTGTAGTTTGGGGCCTGGTTGATGTGCACCACAAACTTCGTCGTGAGCCTCCCGGAGTGCATGTTTGGCATCTGTATCTGATAAACATCATAACAGTTGCCCGTCGTAAGAGCGTTGGTGCAACATCTTGGTAGCTGTGTCGTAGTAAAATCTGAGAGATCGCCTTTGGATAAATACTGCTTCTTTTGGGTCCTCGGGAAGGATTCCATGGACGGCATAGTCTATGAAAGGAAATCTCCATTCTTTGACGTCGACGTTTGTTTCTGTTGTGTAACTGTGATAAATATGCAAGGCATCTTTCACACAGAATAGTTCTCGACCAGATACTGTGATCGACTGCTGAGTATTGGTAGGGACGGTCAAGGAAGCAGCGAGACCGGCTAGAGCATCTACTTCTATATTCTGTAGTCGAGACACGTACTCGATAAAGAATCCAGCAAAAATAGATGCCAACTCGATTGTAGCTTTGTGATAGGGGATGAGATATTCGTGACGAACTTTATAGTCCCCTCGGATCTGACTAACTATAAGATTGGAATCGCCGTCAGCTTCTAGATAGTCAACTCCTAGTTGTTTTGCCAGTTGCAGGCCAATCAATAGGGCATTATATTCTGCCACGTAATTGGTACAGGGTTCCAAGAGAGAATATGCACGATGTATAACCAGATGGTCGAGTGATACGAGCACGATGCCTACACCGGCCACAATATTTCCTTTAGGTTAATTCTTGATGCGCCGTCAAAGAACATTCGCTAAATGGGGATTTTTTCAGTTGCAGTGTTAGACTCCACTACTTTATCAGAGATTTCGTCGTAGAGTTTGGAAGATTCTGGCACCGGATGAGTTGCTAGAAAATCAGCTAATGCTTGGCCTTTTACTGCCTTCTGAGGGACGAACAACATATCGTATGGAGTCAACAACATTGCCCACGTAGCTAAACGGGAATTGAGAGAACCCAGTTTAGTCATGAGTATTCTGAAAGGATTGACTTTAGATATGATGTGGATAGTCTGCCCAGACACATAGTGGCACGTCTTCTGGATAGCAAATACCAGTGTAAGGCATTCCTTTTCCACAGGTGTGTATCTGTGCTCGGTACCCACTATTGTGCGACTGAGGTAGTAGATTGCTTGTTCATGGCCGTCTTCATTCTTCTGAGCTAATAGTGCGTCGAAGGAATGGTCCATAGCGCGGACATAAAGTAAGAAGGACTTCCCCATTATTGGAGCTACCAATACTGGAGGGCTTGTGAGATACTTCTTGATGTTGTCGAATGCGCGTTGACATTGTTCAGTCCAGACGAAAGATACACCTTTTTTCACGAGCTGAGTGAACGGTTGACCTCTTCCAGAAAGGTTCAAAATGAATCATCTGATATAGGCTAGCCTTCCTTGCAGTCCGCATAGCTCTTTGAGATTTCTTGGAGGATGCATATTGAGGATAGCCTTCACTTTCTCGGGGTCAAGATGTATACCCATTGAAGTGATGACGAAACCAAGGAACTTGTCGCTGGAGACTCCCAAAAAAGACTTGGTTGGATTCATCTTGAGTTGATGTGCACGCATGAGTTCGAACATCGTTCTCAAGTCTTGGAGGTGGTTGCCCTTGAGACGACTTTTAACTGCGATATCGTCTGTCACGCCCCGCTCCCGAATAATCGGATACGAGTCGGACACGCCCGGCCTTCGTCATTGGACACGACGAAGTAAGCTGTACAATACTAAGGAAAACTCAAAGTCACAATGTAATGTAAACTAAAACACTTTTATAATATTCCCAGAAATCACCAATCCATCAAGTGTTTTAAAATACAAACTCAGCCGGAGACAAATCCGATCCAATGAAATAATATACAATAATGAATCTCTAAGATACAATCTCCAGAAAAATAAATGAAATAAAAAGCTGAAATATCCAAGCAATCACCAGCTCCATGTAATCTCCCACTCACCTGCAACGATCTTATCAGAAAAGAGCAAAGTACAACCCTGACTAGACAATAACAATGTAATCTATGATCCAGAGTACAAGGTAAAACCCAGAATACCAAAAACTAGAACATAAAATGAAACTGAACTGTGGTACCAGAAATGAAATATGAAACTGCAGGTAAAGGATGACAATCAATATGCTAGACAATGAACACGGCTATCAATGTACAAGGCAATGAATCACGACAATCAATATGCAATTGTGACAAATTTTGAAATATTAAAACTAATGTGTGACCGGCTTAGGAGCAATCAATCAATCAATGATGCAATGAGTCAATGAGTCAATTCTACAAGGTCCGGCTTCATCGTACGTGAAGTGTACGATTAGGCTATCCACAATTACCTATGTTGGG
>JANAVB010011256.1:0-15000 GCA_029216955.1 Iris pallida
TCACCACATGCCAAACACACACATAGTCACTTACTCTTGTACCTCTCTTTCTCTATATATATGTATGTGCCTATATATATAGCTTTCCTATATATATTATGTATATGAATAGTGAATGTGAATAACATATACATTATATGACTAAGTTTGTGTGCTTTGTTAGCTTATGGTTTAGTTTTGTGCTTGGTTTAGCAAGTGACTTAGGCTATGAGTTAGTAGCTATCTTGGATACTTGATTTGCATATACTTAGTTGTTTAGACCTAGAATTGACTAACCTAGACTAGTTGACCAGAGTTGACCAAGAGTTGACTTTGACCTAGATTGACTTAGACTCATGTAGATTGTATTATAATTTCAATTACCATTAAATTGAACTCTTTATAACCTGTGTTGCTATAACTAGGACTCTGTGACTCCAGTTGGCCATCTTTTCATATCAGCTGTTTAGGTTATCAGGCGAGTACATTCTCTGATTATTTCATAACCTGTGTTGCTATAACTAGGACTCTGTTACTTTACATGATGTTGACACGTTAGAAACATGGATTAGTACTATATGGATCTTGTCGTGCGATGTTATCCTTTTAGCGGATACAGTAGGTATTTCGTGCTCGTGTACTTTATCATGAGCGTCGTGTACTCCTTGTGTTCATGCTTTTTGTGTACAAATCGTGTGAAATCGTATATACTCATGTGCTCACATGATCTTCGTGTACGACTATACTTCGTGTGCAATAATATATCTTGGCTAGATCCTTGTGTATTGATTGGGGCGGAGGAGTAGAAGTGGTTATATAATCAATCCAGTAGATTACTCATGTACAATCTCTGTAGATTACTCGTGTACAATATCGTGCCATTTGTATAACCATCTTGTGCTCTGAATCACTAGTCACTGATAGTTCTCTATATATTGTAGCTATTTACTAACAGTCTCTCTCTTTTACATCAAGTTGTTCTTCAGTTTCATGTATCTTACTCTCTAGTATGTTTATATTTCCTATATGTTATGATTTGTTGAGATGTACTGTACTCGCTCCTGTCCTGACTGGACCTGTTGATAAATTTTACAAATAGCTTGGAGGTTGCCTGCTGGCCTAGAGGAGACACAGTAGAGGTTGTATAGATAGCTAGGATTTTTCTTATAGCTTATTTTCAGTTGTCTTGAGCTGTATTTACTCTATGGATTACTGTATTTGAGATTTGAGATGTTTTCTGGGTTTGTGTATCTTAGACACTTAGACTTCTATCTGCTGTATCTTTTTGTGGATTTCATGTTTTATCTATCTTTTATCATGCTCTACCTTAGATGTGATTGAAACTGTATTTGCTATGTCACCTCCATTCGGAGTGTATATACTGTACAGTTACCTTTATATTATTAGATGTTTGACCTAGGACAGCGTTCTACCGCCGACACTGCGGCGTAGGCTGGACGTACCCACGTCTCGTGCCCTTACTCTAGGGTGTGGGTCGTGACACCATGTCCTCCCTCATCAGCCCAGTCTGGGCTTTGTATACCTTAGCATATACCCTCTGAGCCTCAGCCTGAATTCTTTGAGCATCTACCGGACCATGAATAAGAGCAAACAGCTGTGCCCTATCAGCATGCCTCCAGGGAAAGAAAATAATGGTGAAGGAGGTAGACCCTCTGTAACTGCCTATTTTCAAAATTAAGGGTAAATTTGTCATTTCTCAGTTTTCCATAATTTTGGTGATTATTAGTTAATTTAAAAATATTTAAAACCACGACTTGTGATTTTGATGATTGACTAGTGTAACCCTAGAGTTGGCTAAGCCTAGAGACTAACCATGAACAAAGGAGCCTAGTCATGTGATTAGGATGACTAATTACAACTTTTTAGCCAAAGGGTATTTTGGTCATTTTGATAATTTTATGGAATTATAATTTTGATTAATTAAATATTGTGCTAATCTTTTAGTTAAGCCTTAACCTAACCTAGATTAGTCTTGAGGTTAGAATCATGGTTAGAACATTCCTACTAAGTGCCAAGGTTAGTAATATCTAGATATTTCTAGGTAAGATATTTTACTCTTAGGATATTTGTGAAAAAAGGTAGCCAATGACAAGTTGAACCAATAGAAAGGCCTAGAATTGGGTGGACAACTCCTAGCCACTCATCTAGACCTAAAACCTAACCCTAAACCATCTAATGGCAGCAATTGGATCCCCCTTCCTATAAACACCCTTAGCAAAAACCTTTGCCTCTTTTACAACTTCTTAGAACCCTAATAGTTCCTCCCTAAATTTCCTTCCCTAATATCCAAATCAAGCCCAAATTGGTTCTAATCAATTGCAACATCACCCTCTACCATAGTGGAAGCTAGTAGGGGCTTGCTAGCTAGGGTTTGAAGTGCTTTGGTCAATTGGAGTTCAAGGAGAAACCTCATCAATACCCTTTTTTATTGAGATTCAATCTCAATAGGTAAATCCCATGAAACCCTTTTAAAATCATGTTTTATTTTCATAGATGCATGCATATAGGTATACCCTAGCTGTAGGAATAGTTTGGTGCTAGGTAGTATCCATTTCGTGTCCGTATCGGACACGTATCAACCCAAATAAATAGGTGTTCGATGAAATATTTGTTAGAAATAAATTGTGTTAATTTCAGAATCTAATTGAATAGAAAATTAGCTTATTATGTGTAGATCACAAGCCAATTTGACTGAGTCAAAATTTAGCAAGTTTAGACACGGTTATTGGACTCGGACACGCAGCACGAGACACCGTACGGGGCTCGTGTGGCTGCCCTGCTACTCAACACTGATAGCGGACACGATACTAAATCTTATGACACAAAAATTTATGGACACGAGTGGGCAATGACTAACACCATGCCCAAGAAATTTCGTGAGCCCTCGATCAGTGTGCACGGAGAAATCGCGTGTGCACTGAATTGAGCCTTGCGGGCACAGTCGAAAAATTGACACTGATACGCTGTAAAATCTTTGGACACAAGTCACTTGGACACATTGCAGGCACTTGTACACGTAGTCCTATGGTTGGCTAACACCTAGACATGACCACGAGGTGTCTCGTGTCGTGTGTCATGTCCTAGCCCGACTCGCACACGTGTACGAGGCTGCCTGCACGTTTTAAGTGTCTGTGTGTGCTCTCTTTGTTAGGACACGTTCGTGTCCAGTTTTTGGACACGAGAACAACCCCCCAGACACGAGTATATGTTACCTCACCTCTGTTTCGAATTATCTTGGGTTTTTCAAATTGATTTGGGTTCAAAAAATTGTGTTTTGACTGATACTTGGGTTCGAAAATATATTTGTCTGATACTGAAATATTGGTTTTCAAAATGTAATTCAAAAGAGTAAATTCGAACTTGAGGTTTTCAAATGAGTTTTAAGTTATATTACCTAGGTTAGTTTGTTTCTAAGATTAGGTTTCATGTTTGTTTTGATTTTTTAATTCGATTTGGGTTCGTTTTAATGAAGGGACTGAATACCTGAGATTTGGATTCAATTTCATAATTCCTGAGATAGTGACTAATTTTCTGTACAGTTTGTGAACTGAGATCCATATTAAGGTTTTGGAGTTGATCTTTGGGTTCAGATACTCGAACAGGGAAGTCCTCCCTGTGACTTCGAATAAAATTGGGTAATATAGCTTGTTTACCAAATGGCCTGGGTTGTGATGTTCCGTTTATATCATGGTTTCAGACTTTGCTTAACATCCTAAAGTGGTATTGGACACTTTTGAACTCTCTGTTCAGGTTTGGGGTTTGATGTTTGTGAGTTTAGTTCAGAATTTGGTTAGGGTAAATCATATATGTGTTGATACATGAATTCATTTGCATTCCAGTTTCTGAAGTTACATTGTGAGTCAATACATACATGAATATAAGTTTGGGAGATTCCTGAGTTTAGGGGCAGCAGTAGGAACTAGCAGCAACTGCCCCATTGCAGTGAACCATTGCACTGCAGGGCAGTGCAGTAGGCAGCCACTGTTTGGCTAGCTTGCTGCCTTGGTTTTGGTTTGGCTTGGTTGACTTTGAGAGTATGTGAGTAGAGTTGAAATTAGAATTTGAGTATGAGTAGGAATTAGAGTTAGAGTTAGTTTGGATAATAGTTTCAAATGTTAGGATTTGGTTTGGGTTGAGTATCTTGATTTAGTATTGAGTTTAGAGAGTATGAGATTTTTAGAGTGAAGTTGGGAGATGAGGAGAGCAACCTATATGTAGGATAATAAGGAAATAGTAGTGATATGGCATGGTATGGGGGTTTCACGCATATATCTTGGGTGCATACTTACATTTCAATATTAGTCCTAAGTGTAATATATATAGGTAAGGAATAGGGTGGTTTTGGATAAATGGTGTTGGATGATAAGCGTGTGAGTGTTGGTTTAAGTTATGGATTAGGTTGAGGGTTACCCTCATATAGTATAGTGATATATATATAATATTTTATATAGTGTATTATGATAAGGGTATATATTATATGGTAGTAGATATATAGATGAGTACAATATGGGAATACCTAGATAGACTAGAGGGTGACCAAGTTGGACTCCCAGTTGACCAAATTTGACCAGAGTTGACCAGTTGACCAAAAGTCAACTGTAAGTCAACCCTTGACCTAGATTGACCTAGTTTGACTTGCTATGACCTTTTATGACCTAATATGACTTAGTTTGACTTTATTTGACCTAGTTCGACCTAGACAGTTGACCAAAGTTGACCAAGAGTTGACTTTGACCTAGTTGACTTAGAATCATGTAGTTTGTATTACAAAATTTCATTAATTAAAATTGAGTACTTAAATAACCTGTTTTACTCTAAATAGGACTCTGTGACTCCAATTCAGACATCTATTTTCATCAGTCATTTAGGGTGACAGGCGAGTACATTCTCTGATAATATTTCTGTTTTATGACATCGTCTTTGTTTCTAGTATTTAGTGTAGATATCCTTGTTCTCTTGACACATGGTGCACGCGGATTGGTATTTTCTGGATCCCGTCATAAGATGTTATTCCTCTTATATATGGTATACACTGGACAAGTCTTCATTGTTTATTGTTCATTGTATAGATACGATTCCTGTGTAGGCTCGCGACCTCCTCAGAGAATACGTGTCATGACATGTCATGACTGGATCCACTATATTAGTCAGGGATGGGGGTGTTAGCGTAGATACGTGATCAATACCCCATAATACCAGCATTGTATCACCATTGTATCACCATTGTATTACCATTGTATCACCATTGTATCCTCACTGTATAGTGTTAATCATACACTCACGTATGATTAGCCAGGCCAAACATTGTATCAAGTTCTAAGCCGATCACATGTTGAAACTAGTGCTAAACTCACATAGATAGCAGTTCCAGATATCGTACATGTTATACATTGTTCTCTTGCCTTATCTCATTACAGTTTTGATATATACTCTGCCAGGATGCATGTACGCTCTACTTTACCTAGTATATTCTCTATCTACTGTTACATTTTCAATATTGTATAACTAGAACTGTTATTTGAGATTTTGTACTCGTTCCCATCCTGACTGGACCTGTTGAAAATATTACAGATGATGTGGAGGAGTGCCCTACCTATTACGGTCCTCATGACGTGGTTGGTATAGAGTTGGATACCCTAGTGCAGCAGGGGCTAGCTCTAGCAGATGAGGCCTTGGGATAGTTTAGCTGGTTCTAGTGTAGTACTGGACTCTGTCTCCAGATACTTTGGCATGTTATTATTGTTAGTTGTTTGTATTGAGATTGTTGACTCAGAGATTTTGGACTCGTATTATTCTGTGTTGGATTTTCAGGATGATATTTATAAATCTTGTTGTCTTTATCTTTCAGTATTATTATCGTCATTCTTAGAGTTTGTGACTGAGTATATTATATTGTCATTGCTTGTCCTCCGTTCGGAGTTGACCATTCTCGAAAGGGTTTGATATTATACTATTGATAGATAGTAAACCTACACATCGTTCTACGTTGTAGGCTGAGATGCTGTTACGCACTCGTACCCTTACCTCGGGTGCGGGTCATGACATATTTTTAGTGGTGGCCCAGGCAGGTCAGAAGTTGCAATTAGTGTGATGTCGTAGTGGTGCTCAACTTAGAGTGCCGCTACGAGCCTGCTATTGTTTTAGAAGATATAGGCTATAGGCTAAGGGTACTCAATCACAATTAGGATACTTCCAATTGCTTCTATACAACTATCCTTTCTTGATGCTGATTACTTGTACTTTAAATTGTCCTCCTTATATATGATCTATCTTGTGCCATATTGACTTCTTTCTTTTGATTTATCTTCAGGATGGTGATGACTCGATCTCAGCATTTGGAGCCTGTGGATACTGAGAGGTCCGCCACATCTCGTGAACCTGAGCCAGTCACTTCTCCTGTGGTCGTTGTATCTGCAGCAGCAGTCGGGGGCGCTCCTCCACCAGTTATGAGGACTGTCCCGGAGGTCGCTGCGGCAGGAGCAGTCGTGGGTGTTCTTCCTCCTGCACATCGGACTCCTCCGTCTGTAGCCGAGGATCTGTCTTCTCCGCCTCCACTACCTACCAATTTGGGGCAGATGTTTGCCTTCCTTCGGCAGATGATGGAGGCCCAGGGAGTCCAGACTGAGGCTCAACAGAGGCAGACAGACGCGATGCGTCAGGATGTGAGGCATGCACACCATTTGGCTCTAGCTGTCGTGGAGCAGAGGACTCCGCATCAGGGAGCACATCCGAGGCCGGGTAATATCCAGGACTTCAAGAAACTGGGGCCTCGTGACTTTAGCAGGACTTAGTGTGTAGTATATGCTGACGACTGGCTCGAGGACATCGAGCGTCAGATGAGGGCTTCCCGCTTAGCAGACGACCTGAAGGTCGAGGCGGTGGGGTTACAGTTGTTAGACATTGCTCGTACCTGGTTCAGGAACGAGCCATACCTTGCAGGGGAGGGCCATACCTGGGCCGAGTTCAAGGTCCTCTTCAAGGCGAAGTTCTTTTCTCCTACAGACAAGATCGATTTGGTGAGGCAGTTTTAGCACCTCCAGCAGGGTGGTTTATCTGTAAAGGAGTACGCTGCGGAGTTCGGCAGACTGAGCCGATACACAGTGTACATGGTACGTGAGCCGAAGATCAGGGCGAGCCGTTTTAGTGAGAGATTGATATGGGATATCAAGATCCTTATTCCTTCTTTCTATGCGACCTATAACGAGATCTTTGCGAAGGCTCGCAAGGTGGATAGGGAGTGGGGCCTAAAGCCCAAGAGGGATCGTGATCTGTTTTCGGGGACTACTAGCAGCGCGGGGGCTGCTAAGCTTCCTCAACTCCAGCATCATTCTATTCCGTAATGCCCGCAGCAGATGTCTGCTCTGGTTAGGGCACTAGCTCAGCAGGTGCCCCGACAGCAGCAGCAGGGACCGACGTAGTAGGCACCCACTTGCCACTACTGTAAGAGGTCCAGACATCTCTGGGAGGTTTGCAGGAGACGTTTGGGTGTGTGCCTATACTGTGGCACCGAGGGGCATCAGGCAAGGGATTGTCCTTCGAACCATCGTCGTACATCTCAGGGAGCACAGGGTAGGCCACCTATGGCACCGCATCACGCCCCACACCAGCAGCGGGATATACCCCGCCAGGACAGGGCTTTTGCGATGACAGTTAAGGATCCTACAGGCATTGGACTAGGAGGTTAGGTCTTGCACTTTCTTTCTACCTGTTTCTTTCCGTCCATTGATTGATGATTGCTTTCTTAGTACCTTTAGTTTGCATATGTGATGAACATACTAGATTAAATAGAAAACCCCAACGAAGACTGTAATAACATGATACTGTAGAGATTTAAAACCATGCCTGTGCTCTGATTCCCTCGATTGCATGTTATATAACTTAGGATAAAACTTAGTAGACTTTTATTATTGGGTGCTTGACCTAGAGAAGAGTACGACTGTTTCGAATTTCGAGGACAAAATTTTTCTAAGGGGGGTAGGATTGTAACTACCTGTTTTCAAAATTAAGGATAATTTTGTCATTTCTCAGTTTTCCATAATTTTGGTGATTTTTAGTTAACTTAAAACTATTTAAAACCACGTCTTGTGATTTTGATGATTGACTAGTGTAAACCTAGAGTTGGCTAAGTCTATAGACTAACCATGACCAAGGGAGACTAGTCATGTGATTAGGATAACTAATTACAACTTTTTAGCCTAAGGGTATTTTGGTCATTTTGACAATTTTATGGAATTATAATTTTGATTAATTAAATATTGTGCTAATCTTTTAGTTAAGCCTTAACCTAAAAGTTTAACCTAACCTAGATTAGTCTTGAGGTAGAATCTTGGTTAGAACATTCCTACTAAGTGTCAAGGTTAGTAATATCTAGATATTTCTAGGTAAGATATTTTACTCTTAGGATATTTGTGAAAAAAGGTAGCCTATGACAAGTTGAACCAATAGGAAGGCCTAGAATTGGGTGGACAACTCCTAGCCACACATCTAGACCTAAAACCTAATCCTAAACCATCTAATAGCAGCCACAATTGGATCCCCCATTCCTATAAAACACCCTTAGCAAAAACCTTTGCCTCTTTTACAACTTCTTAGAACCCTAATAGTTTCTCCCCAAATTTCCTTCCCTAATATCCAAATCAAGCCCAAATTGGTTCTAATCAATTGCAACATCACCCTCTACTATAGTGGAAGCTAGTAGGGGCTTGCTAGCTAGGGTTTGAAGTGCTTTGGTCAATTGGAGTTCAAGGAGAAACCTCATCAATACCCTTTTTTATTGAGATTCAATCTCAATAGGTAAATCCCATGAAACCTTCTAAAATCATGTTTTATTTTCATAGATACATGCATATAGGTATACCCTAGCTGTAGGAATAGTTTGGTGCTAGGTAGTGTCCATTTCGTGTCCGTATCGGACACGTATCAACCCAAATAAATAGGTGTTCGATAAAATGTTTGTTAGAAATAAATTGTGTTAATTTCAGAATCTAATTGAACAGAAAATTAGCTTATTATGTGTACATCACAACCCAATTTGACTGAGTCAAAATTAGGCAAGTTTGGACACGGTTATTGGGCTCGAACACGCAGCACGAGACACCGCACGGGGCTCGTGCGGCTGCCTTGCTGCTCGACACTGATAGCAGACACGACGCTAAATATTATGACACAAAAATTTATGGACACGAGCGGGCAATGCCTGACACCATGCCCAAGAAATTTTGTGAGCCCTCGATCAGTGTGCACGGAGAAATCGCGTGTGCACTGAATCGAGCCTTACACGCACAGTCGAAAAATTGACACTGATACGCTGTAAAATCTTTGGACACATTGCAGGCACTTGTGCACGTAGTCCTATAGTTGGCGAACACCTAGACACGACCACGAGGTGTCTCGTGTCGTATGTCGTGTCCTAGCATGACTCGCACACGTGCACAAGGCTGCCTGCACATTTTAAGTGTCTGTGTGTGCTCTCTTTGTTAGGACACATTCGTGTCCAGTTTTTGGACACGAGAACAACCCTTCTGACACGAGTATATGTTACCTCACCTCTGTTTCGAATTATCTTGGGTTTTTCAAATTGATTTGGGTTCGAAAAATTGTGTTTTCACTGATACCTGGGTTCGAAAATATATTTGTCTGATACTGAAATATTGGTTTTCAAAATGTAATTCAAAATAGTAAATTCGAACTTGAGGTTTTCAAATAATTTTTTAGTTATATTACCGAGGTTAGTTTGATTCTAAGATTAGGTTTCATGTTTGTTTTGATTTTTTAATTCGATTTGGGTTCGTTTTAATGAAGGGAATGAATACCTGAGATTTGGATTCAATTTCACAATTCCTGAGATAGTGACTGATTTTCTGTACAGTCTGTGAACTGAGATCCATATTAAGGTTTTGGAGTTGATCTTTGGGTTTAGATACTCGAACAAGGAAGTCCTTCCTGTGACTTCGAATAAAATTGGGTAATGTAGCTTGTTTACCAAATGGCTTGGGTTGTGATGTTCAGTTTATATCATGGTTTCAGACTTTGCTTAACATCCTAAAGTGGTATTGGACACTTTTGAACTCTCTGTTTAGGTTTGGGATTTGATGTTTGTGAGTTTATTTCAAAATTTGGTTAGGGTAAATCATATATGTGTTGATACATGAATTCATTTGCATTCCAGTTTCTGAAGTTACATTGTGAGTGAATACATACATGAATATAAGTTTGGAAGATTCCTGAGTTTGGGGGCAGCTGTAGGAACTAGCAGCAAATGCCCCATTGCAGTGAACCATTGCACTGCAGGGCAGTATAGTAGGCAGCCACTGTTTGGCTTGCTTGTTGCCTTGGTTTTGGTTTGGCTTGGTTGACTTTGAGAGTATGTGAGTAGAGTTGAAATTAGAATTTGAGTAAGAGTAGGATTTAGAGTTAGAGTTAGTTTGGATAATAGTTTCAAATGTTAGGATTTGGTTTTGGTTGAGTATCTTGATTTAGTATTGTGTTTAGAGAGTATGAGATTTTTAGAGTGAAGTTGGGAGATGAGGAGAGTAACCTATATGTAGGATATTAAGGAAATATTAGTAATATGGCATGGTATGGGGGTTTCACCCATATGTCTTGGGTACATACTTACATTTCCATTTTAGTCCTAAGTGTAATATATATAGGTAAGGAATAGAGTGGTTTTGGATAAATGGTGTTGGATGATAAGTGTGTGAGTGTTGGTTTAAGTTATGGATTAGGTTGAGGGTTACCCTCATATAGTATAGTGATATATATATAATATTTTATATAGTGTATTATGATAAGGGTATATATTATATGGTAGTAGATATATATAGATGAGTACAATATGGGAATACCTAGATAGACTAGAGGGTAACCAAGTTGGACTCCCAGTTGACCAAATTTGACCAGAGTTGACCAGTTAACCAAAAGTCACCTGTAAGTCAACCCTTGATCTAGATTGACCTAGTTTGACTTGCTTTGACTTGCTATGACCTAGTATGACCTAATATGACTTAGTTTGACTTTATTTGACCTAGTTCAACCTAGACAGTTGACCAAAGTTGACCAAGAGTTGACTTTGACCTAGTTGACTGAGAATCATGTAGTTTGCATTGCAAATTTTCATTAATTCAAATTAAGTACTTAAATAACCTGTTTTACTCTAAATAGAACTCTGTGACTCCAATTCAGACATCTATTTTCATCAGTCATTCAGGGTGACAGGCGAGTACATTCTCTGATAATATTTCTGTTTTATGACATCGTCTTTGTTTCTAGTATTTAGTGTAGATATCCTTGTTCTCTTGACACATGGTGCACGCGGATTGGTATTGTCTGGATCCCATCAGAAGATGTTATTCCTCTTATATATGGTATACACTGGACAAGTCTTCATTGTTTATTGTTCATTGTATAGATACGATTCCTGTGTAGGCTCGCGACCTCCTCAGAGAATACGTGTCATGACATGTCATGACTGGATCCACTATATTAGTCAGGGATGGGGGTGTTAGCGTAGATATGTGATCAATACCCCATAGTACCAGTATTGTATCACCATTGTATCACCATTGTATCACCATTGTATCCTCACTGTATAGTGTTAATCATACACTCACGTATGATTAGCCAGGCCAGACATTGTATCAAGTTCTAAGCCGATCACATGTTGAAACTAGTACTAAACTCACATAGATAGCAATTCCAGATTTCGTACATGTTATACATTGTTATCTTGCCTTATCTCATTACAGTTTTGATATACTCTGCCAGGATGCATGTACGCTCTACTTTACCTAGTATATTCTCTCTATCTACTGCTACATTTTTAATATTGTATAACTAGAACTGTTATTTGAGATTTTGTACTCGTTCCTGTCCTGACTGGACTTGTTGAAAATATAACAGATGATGAGGAGGAGTGCCCTACCTATTACGGTCCTCATGACGTGGTTGGTATAGAGTTGGATACCCTAGTGCAGCAGGGGCTAGCTCTAACAGATGAGGCCTTGGGATAGTTTAGCTGGTTTTAGTATAGTACTGGACTCTGTCTCCAGATACCTTGGCTTGTTATTATTGTTAGTCGTTTGTATTGAGATTGTTGACTCAGAGATTTTGGACTCGTATTATTCTGTGTTGGATTTGTAGGATAATATTTATAAATCTTGTTGTCTTTATCTTTCAGTATTATTATCGTCATTCTTAGAGTTTGTGATTGAGTATATTATATTGTCATTGCTTGTCCTCCGTTCGGAGTTGACCATTCTCGACAGGGTTTGATATTATACTATTGATAGATAGTAGACCTAGACAGCGTTCTACGTCGTTTCTACGAGTAGGCTGGGATGCTGTTACGCACTCGTACCCTTACCTCGGGTGCGGGTCGTGACACCCTCTGAGACAGCTGGAATAATCAGTATAGTCTCCTAGACCGGTACAGTCTCCTGAACTGGTGCAGTCTCCTGAACCGGTGGAGGTGGAGGAACAACATCATTCGCTCTTCGAGGAGCCGGTCGAGAAATCGTCGGCCTCATGGAAGTGACAACTGCTGCAACGTATACTACCGCAGAATTCGTGGTTCTCGACGGACTAAAACCATCAAAATTTGCATATTTCGACGGTTTTGGTCTGTCACATGGTCCGTCAAAAATAAAGTATAGTTTAGTATAAACGACGGTTTTCTACCATCGATAAGTAGTTGGAGAAAATGATGGATTCCGTCCATCATATTATAAATGGCGGACTTCATCAGTCGAATATCTCGCTGAAGCAATCCAACCACTACCAAAATACATGGATTTACCGACGGCCTTATCCGTCGGTATTCCGTCGCCAAACATAAATACCGACGGATTACCGACGGATATTTTGGTAAAACAGCCGTCGGGAATAACCTCGTCGCTAAAACATATCCGTCGCTACTCCGTCGCTCAGCGACGACTTAGCGACGGAATACCGTCGGCTCATTTAAATATATATAGCGATGGATTACCGACTAGCTTTCGTCAAAACATGTATCAAGATATAGGTTTAGCGACGGAATACTCCGTCGCTAAAGAGTCGGCAAAACCGTATCAGTGATTTTCTGATACGCAATATCCGTCGCTAATCCGTCGTAAATTTGTCGGTAAAAGCGTATTAGCGACAAAACATCCGTCGCTAACAGCAAAATTTATGGACATCAAACAGAACTAGGTCGACGGACGTTCCGTCGCTAAACCGTCGCTCAATGTAAAATTCTCCAGGTAGCGACGGATATTACGTCGCCAATCCGTCGATACATTAAACTCCTACAGATAGCGACGGATGGTCCGTCGCCAATCCGTCGCTTTATTGAAATGCTCCAGGTAGCGACGGTTTTTTCCGTCGCCACTCCGTCGCTAAACTCAGTTTCTCCAGTTAGCGACGGACTATCCGTCGCTGAGTGGTCGCCAGTCCGTCGCTAACTTCTAATTTTTGAAAAAAAAATACTGCAAACAGACTCTTTCCTGTTTGTACAACACATCCATCACAATATCAAACATGCAAAATATCCATATACAACACCATATATCCATATCCAACACGAATATCCAACGTATCCAATATCCAACACCATATATCCATATGCAAAATATCCATATCCGACACCAATATCCAACGTATCCAATATCCAACAAAATATTACCAACACAATATATCCAATATCCAACATTAAATTATCCAAACATAAAAAAAATATCCGAACATACAATGTATCCAAATGTCTACAAAAATTTCGGCAGCACCTCCTTCGTATATCAGATCATCGCTTATAACCCAGCGTAGGTATATATCCAAAAATCACATAGACGAAATATGCACATACGAATTTAATGCACACCAATTATCCAAGAAAAGACATCAATTATACTGAAGAGTAACCTAATATCCGTCGTTATACTGAAAATTTATCTTCAAGTGTGAGAACGGATGGCTCAGAATACACAACCCAAAATTCATTCTAGCATACATTAGTGTGAATCATCTATGTTCTGTACATATGGTGTAGTATATGATCTTATCGTATATAGTATTTGAAGAACGTAACAGAATCAAGATGAACTCACATAATGTAATACTAAGACATCATCTACTACTATATAAGATATAGTGATAGGTTGTCGTATCATCATTGCCGAGGGATGAGGATCGGAGGACAGTCAACTTATCTACGGCTACATAGTTTCTGCCTCGCCAGTCGAATGGCTGCAGGGACTATATATGTCCTGATCACCATGTCGTACCGTAGATTAATGCAAGTGGAGCTGGAAACAAAATACAGAAACCAAAAAACAAAATACAGAATCCAATCCCTGGGTTCGCCGAAAATACAAAACATAGAATCCAATCCCTGTATTTTAAGTGTGAGAACGGATGGCTCAGAAGACAACCAAACCGGAGAGGATACTCCAAGAGATACATCTGAGTAGGACGTATACTCTGAGAGATCACCCTTACAGAAATGATATCAGTAGTGGTATCGAATGTTGGAGAAGATATTATCACAGTATACGTCCTCTCCTCCACGATGGCTCTAGACCCATCTGCTCGTCCCTGCTTCCATTCTTCTTGTTTGACTTTCTCAGCCACACATGATATCCAGCTCAAGTGTAGAGTAGGCGGAAAAGAAGGGGACAGGAATATGAGGGGGAAGCAGCACACCGGCGGCATGACCCGGAGGAAGTACAGAGGTTTTCTTCAACATACGTAGGAGAACTATAAGGATATATGTAAACACAACATATCACCTTGTCAAAGACCCTAAATGTGACAACCATGTTACCGCGGTGTCGGAAGACTAACATGTCATAATTTTATAAGCCGTGTGTTTTGACATAATCCTCCCAACCGGATTTCAGTTCTATGTAATAATGCGAGATTACGACACAGGAGGAAAGAGTTGGGATGATTATGTCAAAACACACGGCTTAGAAAATTATGACATGTTAGTCTTCCGACACCGCGGTAACATGGTTGTCACATTAA
>JANAVB010011256.1:20000-183430 GCA_029216955.1 Iris pallida
GTAAAAACATACCAGAGCAGTGTAGCCACTAATGAAATGGTACATGGTCTGAACGAGGCTCAGCTTGCTCATGGGCGGTAGCACTCAAAATGCGTCGCAAGCCAGAAGGATAACATTCTTAGGGTGCGAGCCGACACATGGTATCTTTGCGTTTGGGTATGTACTCGATTGGATAAGCCACCCGAGTGTTCTCTGCAATAATGATAACATTCAAGACAATAACGCATTTGTTTGTTCTTTTATCATCTCTTGCATGAACAAGTTGCTTTAGGTATCGGTATACCTGTAACTGATTTATCAGTACAATCTACTTCACGATTGTGCTCCTCAAACACCACATTCTCAAGCACTGGCATCCAAATAGTCTATAACAAAAAAATTATACACAAAAAAATGTCCTACATTGTACAAAAAAATGTCCTACATTGTACATAAAAAAATGAATTGACCTTGTGTACATATTTTAATATCATTGCCGCTCGTAGATTAATTGGCTGCTAATGAAAATCAAGTGGCAAAATCGATGAATCAGAATAAAGTTTCTATAGTGAACCGACCTTATGTAGAAGCAGTTCATTGACTAAAGTCTTCTTCTCTATTTGATGCCCAAATATGCATATTATAAACCTGAAAACAATACCTCTTACTGTCTATAGTTGCTTCCATCACTTGTTTGCTTCATTTGTAAGCAAAAAATGGAAGGTTCAGTAATTGAAAGAAATCATGAATAACTAGTACAACATATAAATCTTTTTTTATTTAAGCTCTTAACAAAGAGGAGCACTTCCTATATAATTCAGTTTCTTAAAAGTTTAACCTGGATCATTGTGTATTGTCTATAACAAAAAATTACTTCAACTTTACTCAGATATATACCTCAATACAATTCTTTCGAAACCGAATATACCCCCAATCTCTATAATGTATTGTTGATAGAACTCAACTAATTGAGATATCTTTATCGAGGTAGGGTGGATACACATATAAGAGGAAAGGTAGATAGATCACAGGAAACAGTTAATAATAGGAAAAATTATACTCACAAAATCATAGTGAAAACCCAAAATGAAAAGGCGGGCTCTTGATTCTTCAATTAATATAGACTGAATCTTTGACTAATTCTAAGAGATCCAAGTGATCTACTAATCCTAAAATGAACTCAAAACAATCTGCTCCATGGTAGAAAGCTACGCCAAGACTCTGAAATCTTTCCTGCCTTGCAGTGTCCCAAATCTGGAGATTGTAGTGCAGAAAAATCGTTAAACATGAAATTAAGAAGCCACGTACTTTATCTTAAACTGAAGATAGAAACAGAAAGGTTGATTTTAAATAAAAAAGAATAAGAGAGAATTATGATGTCTGACTTTATGATTTAGGTTTAAGGTTCTCAAACAAAATGCTACCCTACATTAATTCATTACTATGACAGGGTAAGAATACAATACTGAGATATGATGAAGAATCCAAGACAAGTTGTAAGATAGTCTGCAAGCACAAATAAGAACAGTTCCTTATGTTTTTTAAGGACTAAGGTGTAATGCCCACCTTTTATCATAATAAATTCTCGAATAGAGATTAAACATGGATGTCTCCATCTAGATGAGGGCTATCTTCTTTTGTTAAACTCTTCTTCATGCTGGTATCTTCTTTTTAAATATATCATGAAGTTTAGTTGCTGGTATAAGTCATTAATAAAATTTAAAGAGCCAATCCAAGAAATTCCTAGTAAACTTGTTGTTATATATATATATATATCATACACTGAGGAAAAGCATATCCACCAAAATAAGGGAATCCAATATTTTGTACTTACTATATGCCCACCATCCTTTTGACAGAGAATACATGAGGAACCTTACAATGATTTTGCCAACAATACTCCATTTGTTACAGGAAAATCTATACTTTAACATCTTCATACAAGCACCAAAAATGATAATAAAAAAAGACACTTAACAGGATCCTCTCTATTTTATGAAACAACACTTATTTCGTTCTATTAAAAATACAAAGGATGATACATCCTCCCCAAAGTATCACAAAAAACCATTGCATCTGACGGATAAGTCCTATATGCTCAGGCATATAAATCATTGTTACTGAACTAAGGCATCAAACATTTCCATTATTTGACACAAAAATGAATGATTCTAGTTTAGCTCTGGTACTATAACTAGATACTAGAAGATGACAAATCATTACTCATTAAAATCTAAATACACACCTATACATGATAATTGATAAAGAGCTAGCTTGCTCTCCTAATGAAAATTCAAACAATAAAATGATTCAATAAAATTAATGGACATCATGTATAAAGAGCCTCACCGCAGAACATAACATCAAGAGTCACCATTTTCCCTTCAAAATTAAAAATGAAAATAATCCTTAATAATACTACTATCCTTATTCCCAAGAAAGGCATCTTGCCTAAGTAATGATCCCACACCATAACCTGCACTAATGTTATATGAGTCTGTTTTTAATGATCTTAATCCAGGCAGATTAACCAGATTAGACGATGGATTAATCACAATTACGTGTCCATATGAATTTGCTTAATCGGACACCCGATAGTCGAACTAACTGGTCAATAATTGGCCTATTGAGTACATACATGACAGAAGAGGGGGGTGCATTATAGGAGCATGAGATATGAATGTTGAAGCTTGGAGCTCTACTGGATCAAAGGAACGCAGATTTGTTGGAGCTGCTTTCAAGCAATTGATTGAGGCTGGCCCAAATTCCATCAAACTCACCGGTCGTATATGTACCTAGAGTATGGTGATTTCCTCTAATGATCCTTTTCAATCATATTCCTATGCTCATGTGCACAAAAGGGCGTATTATGCACCCAAATACAAATAAAATTGTTAATGTCATTCCTTTTAGCTCTGGCTTTATGTTCCAACATAAAACATGGGATGAAGTCTGATTGGGATGAAGTCTGTCAGTAGGCATTAATCAATAGGCATTTATGTTCCAACATAAAACATGGGATGAAGTCTGATTGGGATGAAGTCTATCAATAGGCATTTATGTTCCAAATACAAATACAAATAAAAGTGATCTACTAATGAAATGACTAATTAAACTCTGATTGGGATGAAGTCTGTCAATAGGCATTAATCAACATGAAACATGGTTCTTTGTGACTGGTTGCTTGAATAAATATATCTACAAGTATTTATTATCTCTATACATGTCTTTGTCTATGTAATAGTTGCAAAATGAAAAAGAAGGTACATAATAGACAGTTTTAATGATAGATACTGCAAGGCTTAAGAAGGTACATATGTTCTCTTCATTAGAGTTAACTATTAACTTGATAGAAAAAAGAATTTCATTTAGTCCACAGATAGAATGGAATAGCTTGATTAGAAGGTAAATATAATAATATTACAGGGAGGATAATCATTGAAAAATGTTACAAGACTCATGGACATAAATACAAGTGGATATTCCGTAATATATATGGCCATCATGTATGGGATATTCTGATTGAGAATTTGAGAGCAAAAGAGTGAGCAGAAAAATTATTTTGATGAACTCCGAAAGTCATATTACTATGCACAAGAATACATCAAAATAGTTATCAATGGACAATGATAAAATAGATACAAGTGTCAAGCATTAATATTTTTTGGCTGGAATTAGAAGGTGGACAAATAACATTTGCTTGTTTGATTCAAGCTAGTATAATCATGGAATTGAATGAAATTATACTACTTCTACATGTTATTGCTTTTATATCGAATTAGCATCCACGGATTCAGGGAGTTAAAAATAAACTTTTCAAAGATACTAATCAATGGTTGCGTATAGATAAACGAGGTCACGGTTGTCAGTCCTAACTTCAGAAAGGAAGTCCTGCCGGCTCTAAAGATACACATTCATAATGGTAAACTTTGAATGTGCCTTTAAACTCTATAGCCTCGCCGACTCCCCGTGATCATATAGTGTCTTGTATAGTTATATGTGCCCGTGCAACATAGTAAACATAAAAAAAAAAGATAAAAGCTTTAGGAACAACAGAAAAAATGTTGAAGTGGGCAGTAATACAAACATATGGAAGGCGTACTTAATATTGTCTCATAAATCCACGACTGCCCAATTGAGCATAATCAAACATAGACAATCTAGGAACCAGGGACACCCAAAAAATCGATCTCTGTATCTGCATCAGCGTCATGTCGTGTCATACGCACGATAGAGAAATATTTTATCTTTACATATTCATGTTCATTGCAACATAGTGAACAACAAAGAAAGATTGAATATTTATGGAAGAGCAGAAGAAACAAAATGGATTGGACATTAATAAAAAAGGGTGGAACGCAGACATGGGGATTCCGTCTTCGTTGCTGATGGAAATGGCATCGGCGACTGTGACGGAGGCTGTGGATTTGGAAACGATGTCCCAGAGATCCCGGTGCAGCCTGACTTGCTGTAGAGGAAATTGAAGCCCTCTCATCTCCCTCTTCTTCAAAAACCCCAAACAAGAAAAGGGAGATGAAAATAAAATTAGGGGTCTTCATCAAAGCTCCGGTCCCAGCAAAAACAAGGGTTCATCACCAGGCGACAAAAAATTATTGAAGAGGGAGAGATAAAAATAGAACCTAGGCAAAAACCAGGTATTCTTCTACATAGCTCCAACACCAGGCGGGAACTTGACATGAGAGGTGAAAAATAGATTCATTTAGGCTCCAACACCAGGCAGCAAATTTTTTTTAGGGAAAAGAGGCCATGTCGAATCCTTTATTATAATATTTTGGTACGTTTTAAAGGAAATCAACGGTTTTCGTCTTTCGAAAATAATGCTACTGTGGTGGTTCGTCGTTATTTACGAGTCTAAAGAGTCAAAAATTCCTGGTTTTGGCGTAGTGAGCTGAAACATAAACCCTGGTCACTAGTGCATCCTGAGGACAGATTGATACAAAAAGAAATCAATATGGCACAAGATAATATATCAAAAAAGCATATAAATTTTCAAGTATTGCAATTTTCAGAATGAATATGATCAACAATTTCAAATCAATTTGAAATCCCTAGTCATGATTGAGTATTCTCTAATCTTCCTATAATCTTATATCCTATTACAGGCTCGCAGCAGTACGACTAACCTATGTACTACCACGATATTTAACTAATTGTGAAGCCTGACCTGCATAGGCTACCACAAAAATGTATCACGACCCGTGTCCTCATGTTTAGGTACGGGTGTGTGAGGCACGTCCAGCCTACACCGCAGCTTCGACGTAGTAAGCTGTCTTGACAATCACTGCAACTACCATCTCAAACAGATAACTAGTTCCAAAGAAGAAATAGTAATATCTGATAATGACAATACTCGATCAAAATCACGATATAATATGGCACGATAGAATATAAAGAGATGATAATTCAAAATCACAAGTTCTAGACAAGTCTAGACAACAACAACAACATAACAAAATCCAATACAACAACCCAAGGTATCAATAGTTGTCGGAGACAAATTCGGTACTACAATACTCATAAGGAAAACTAATATAACTAGATCATCTGGCTAGACCTCCCGGAAGTCACTCATCTACTCCTGAGCTACAGGAGTAAACTATGCTCCAATACCCTCCTGGGTCCCATAATAAGTAGGACACCAGTCCCCCAGATCAATCCTTGAAAAATGTTATCTATTCAGGAGTGGAGCGAGCAGAACTCTAACAGCAGTTTCGATAATCATGATAAAGACTATAAAACTGTAATAGTAAATGCAATACATGATAAGGAGGTAAACTGATACATGTCGATGATAGGTAATGAACAATAAGTCATTACACTAAAACATACATTTTTTGACAGACCAAAACCGTCATAAATTACGATAAACGATAGTTTTGATTCGTCAGAGCATCCGTCATTAATAACGCTCCCAAAATATAAACGACAGTTTTGGACTGTCGTTTCCTAGCTGGAAAAATGACAGTAATTGTCCGTGAAATAAAAACAACAGAATAAAACTGTCAAATAATTTGTGAATTGGTCGACCATTGTCTTTTTCTTTTTGACAGTTAAGGTCTGTCATTTTTCGAAAACTGAATTAAAAAAAAGTCAATTCATCCATATCAAAGTTATATAAGCATGTTCATGCTCTAAATAAAACTAAAATACATCTAAAAGCTCCGTACAAAAAGGTCAATCCCAGCGCTAATTCACTAAAAGAGAAGAGAAGAAGCCTTATGGCACATCACAACAAGATCATCGAAGGGCTGATATCAGAAGTGACGTAAATAGAATTTCATATAAACATCAACAATCATCAACAATAAAAAAAAAACTTAATCAGATTTGTATTAACTAATAAATGTATAGACTTTACATAGCAATATTCCATCAAAATAAAAATGAAACCCCAATGTTGTTAGCTTACAATGACTTAGTTGTCATGGTGAACAAAAAAACTAGAATATTGTTATTGATTGCTTACATCTCAAGTGCAGTAGAAAAAAAAATTTAAAACCTCCCAAATTGAACTGAATATTTTGGCCAATTAATTATTTTCCCAACCGTAATATCTTCATACTTTCCGTCTCTTTGGAACATCTCATTGATGTCAAAAATTTATCGACAATGAAATTATAAGCTTAACATTAACATTTATGTTAACATCAAAAACTACAAAAGAAAGAAATACAATAAAAATACCCTTTTATGATGGCTACAAAGCATTATAAATGAATGTCCTGAAGAATCAAGTTCCTTCTCTGATTACAGTTCTATGTCCTGCATAATCAAGTTAGCCAATTTGAGGTTAAATAATCAACCAAAATAAGTGCTTTCAAAAGAATATCCATCCTTCAATATTTAGGTTGTCAACTAATACTTTTGTATATGGTACAAAAAATACAATAAAAGTATCAAAATGCTGACTCAAGCATGTGAACAACAATTAAATTGGTAGTATGTACCAATAGACTAACTTTGAAAGAATTTAAAGATGTAAATATACTAAAGCATGTGTCGAAAAGGACAAGTGTATAAGTGTATCGGTATTGGTTCATTCCTATAAGTATCGGGATTGGCGGGATCGGCAATATCGATGATGTTAAACTAAGGTCCTGCTGTATAAGGTCATTTGTGAAGCAATAAAGTAACATTAGAAAATTTTGGGATAACAAGACAGACTTAAACATTATGCTATTTTCTCCATCTTTTCCCTTTTGTCCTATTGCACCTTTCCTATTTAAAAGTAATCGTACATAAGATGGGCCCCTTGAAGTTGGGATCCTCAACACAAATTTTGACAATAAAAGGATTAAAGATGATGCAGGACAAAAAAAGGAACTTCTTCGATAGCATTTTGAGTAGTGCATCAACATCTAGTTAATAATATCCAAGATACCATTTTCTTCAAAATGAAGAAAAGAGTATCATATCAACGAAACTTATCACAAGATTCTCGGATAAGCTATTTGAGTGCTTTTTCTATTCAACTCTATTGAGGGCCATGTCCTCTTTAAAGTAAAAAAAAATAAGAACGAACATCATAACTACCTATAAGTTATCATACGACTTCAATATTTTTATTAATTTATTTATTCCAATGATAAAATGCAAAAAAATATCAACTATTCTTTAGAAGACATCAAGTTGAAAGCCGAAGAGTCATCTTAATTTATCATGCTAAGAGAAGAAAATCCATGATTGAACAACCAGCTCCCTTCCCAACCTCAATAGGAAGCAACTGAAATGCTATATCACGAAATTTTTCCATCTTGACTAGGTAAAATATTATTCCTTTAATTTTTTGGCTAACAAAAACTCTGATGTAAATCTCTAAAATATTTAAATATACCATAATAATTATCTAGTGAATATGAGTTTCCAAATAGTATAGTTTATGTAACAACTGATCAGTAGAACAAAAGAAAATAGACAAACAATCATATGAATATTATTAGGTAATATAAAGAAGTAAGGAAGAGTGTCAATATGGAATTTCCCTATTAAAATTTGTTCCCTATTAAAATTTGTTGACAATAGGGAATGAAGGCAATTGTAATAGTGCAGTTCTACAGAGTTGGGTGTGCAGGAACTGCAGTACAGCTAGTTACCTGCAGGTTCCATGTCAAATATTGGGTATCTAAGTATAGGAGAAGGATTTTTGGGTAATTCTGTAGGTATAAACTGTAGTAGCATGAGTAGCAGCAACAGCTGCAGTTGCTATGGCAAACAGGTGGCTACGGGGCGACAATGTGTTTGTGCACCATTGAATTACCTGGATGTGTGCATAGGTGTGCGTATCAGGGATGGGGGTATATTCCAGTGAGTATAGGGCAGTCGGGTAAATGGATGTGCATAAAATCTATATGTAAAATTAGAAGGAAACCTGTAGGTGTCTATGTGGGTAATTAACTGCAGTAGACAGTAGTACGGATAGCCAGTTAGCTGGTTTCTATCCAGTATGTGGGGTACCAAATTGCACAACAGCGAGATGCAGTCTTGTAGTGTAGGGACAGTTTACCTACAAGTTAGGTTATGTGAAAGTGTGTGATGGTTCAGTCAAATTTGGGTAAAAATGGATCATAGCTTTGTCATGATGTATAAGAAAACTTCTTGAAAGCATGGTGTATGCCTTATATTTGTTCTTAATACTATGTGATTGGCCTCAAAATCTTGTTATCTTAAAAAAATTATTCTAAGATGCACTACATATGTATGTATCAAAATGATCAGAGTTTGTTGCCTCATCAAAGGCAAATGACAAGGAGTATTGTAATGGACATACAAAAAATGTCCTTGACTAAAAATTGTAGAAGATAATAAGCCATTGTTTGCCTGCACTTGGAGCAAAAAGATTAGCTAAATGCATATTTGCAACATAGGTTTAAAAATTACCAAACAAATGTTTGGCCAGTATCATTGAAGGAAAGTGGTTACTAACAGTATACAGAAAATCATAAGTGATATAATTACCTGGAGCCATATAGCCTAAGGTCCTGGTGCAGTAGCAGACAATATAGACTGACTGCCAATGAGATTCAGTGCTTCTGTAAGGAGGCAGGTCATCTTAGTACCATATTGCTTATAAACAGTTCAAAAATATTTCAAAAGGAAAAAAAAGGAACTTGTGTGCTCAACTCTTCATTTTACAGCATTACTTACCAAAAGTCTAATGCCATTATAGAGAATGTTCAATTAAAAAAACTTCATTGACCATTATATTAAGTAAACGGTAAAGGAGTTTTCTCATTGTTATCTAAATTTAACTTACCAGAGAAGAAGAAAAAAATTGAGATAATAAAACTACATTAATATCCTTTACTACAAAACCATGGAATTATGATATTTTCTGTGCGATGAGATCATAAAAAACAGAGCTGACGTGCAGCAAGCACAACAAACATCAAACTTTGTTGAAGAGACTAACTATAGATTGGTAGAATGGCAATTACAAAGCAGAAAAATGCTACTGGAAATTTAAGACATTAACCTAAAGAAGATAAATGTGTCTGTTGTCTATTTTAAGAGCCAAAAAAATCTCCCAGAACTATAATAGCAGTATATCAAAACTAAAAAAAGGAAGTAAGATATGTGTAAATTTTCATTATAAATAGAAGGCATGGTTGTATATGGTATACATGCCACCACATAATTCTTAATGATTACATAAATATATCTAACAAAATACATGCATTTGGTAGCTACAATACAAAAGCATATGCTGGATTATTTCTAAGTGCATTCAGTGAGATCATAACTTGCTAGAAGTGTATATTTTCCTGGTAGTTACTGTTATAAAATAAGTAGTTTAGCAATAAATTTATTTACATATAGGAAACCAAGACACTAGCATTCAGTAATATTTTACAATGACGAAAATAAAGCTTTTATCCCAAATTTGAGGACGGTAGCATTCAATAATATATTCCACTCATAGATACCATCATCTGAGAAAAGGACTGAGTGAACAGGTTCTTTACATAGTGACAGAACTTCCTATAAGCATTCCACGTAAACACCATAAGGCACAATATGTACATGTGCATCCATAAGCGCTCAACATGTAACCAATATATGCCAAATTGTGTAAACCATGATTAATACTGACCAGAGTGCAACATGTGAAATAAAAATTTGCATACAAGCCTTTGTGAGTATTCTCTTGAGCACATGCTCCTTACATCATCCAATGCACTTCAAGCATAAATAACAGTTTTGTCCTCAACAAATAATAATAACAATCATATAAAGCACATGATTTATGCCAACTTTAAAGAAATAAAGAAATTGATGAGAAAATATGAAGGATCAGATTAACTTTGACTGATAAAATACTCATGCATAGAGTTTACATGGACAAACTAAAACATTATCAATCAAAAAGAGTAAACTAAAAATGTACCACATTATTCAACCAGTCCCTTGTCTCTGATTTAGCGTTATCTTTTGGGTCCTATTAAAAGGAAAAAAAATGATGATAAAAGATTTTAGCACATGTACAAAAAAACTTAGAAAGCTTAATGGTGATCAAGAAAAGGTAATACTGCTATCTGCCTGCCGAGTACGTATAACAAATATTAGAAAAGACAATATTAGTTTGGTGAGTGAACAATTAAATGATATTAGAAAGAGTAACAATATCATACAATCATGCAGAAGTGCATGCCAAAGTTGATTTAATAGTAACGAAATGGTTTAATTTGCTTAAATTTTAGTATCAAATTATTTAAAAGAAAGAGACATTTCCAATAAGAATCATCCAGCTAGAGTTTGGCCAAGAAACTAACAAGATGTACAAGAACGTAAAAAACTAAACATATGTGAACATATTTCATCGAAATAAATTAAGTTTGAAGAATAGTTTTCTTATCCTAACACTTTATTCAACCTAGTCACACGTGATTTAAGGAGCAAACTCTAGAAAATTGAGATATACATGCTTTGAGGTATATAATAATCATTGCAACCTTTCCTTTGTATAAAAATTGTATAGTAAAAGAAGGCACATCCTATAAGATTCCTTGAGCTCTTTCCAAGAGTGCTACTTCTACAATAGCATATTATACAACATGCCAATCCAACCTTACCCTATTTTATCATTTCTATGGCATATCGGGTTACATTCTGGTGTATCACACTATTATATTACAGTATAAGTCTATATGAGTAGACAAAATTGAACTAAGCAAAACAAATTAACAAGGCAAGATAACATGAACTAAAATTAACAAACTATTTTCTTTAACCAACCTTATAGTTTATACGGCTGGTTTAAATGCAAATACATGAATATGGAGCAATGAAAGTATCACAATTAGAATTTTACTCTACTTGTGTGTCCGTGTATTTGTTCAGGTATGCGTGTGTGCGCGCGTGTGTGCCAACAAAAGATAATATAATGAAACATACAGGGGAAAAAAATGAAGGGGTGCTTATAGTTTTGGGCTGTTGAGCTAGCCCTTCTTTGGAAAATGCTTTTGTTTTAGTCTCCTTCTCACACACTTTAAATCTTTCCATTTCACGCTCGATAAGCTTTCAAGCATCCATAAGAACCTACTGATAAGAGGCACTAACCTATGCCAATATATATAAAAATAGTCAAACCCAGGACCCTGGAATTCATGTTTATTGACCATTCTTGCTGCATCAGTTAAAGTGTAGAAATAGTAAGAGCTATATTTGAATCAAGCCTTAATATCTAACTGAATTCAAAAATCTAACTGTATATAAAGATAGGATTACTAAAGACTAAATATAACTTTAGGAGTGTTGAACTAGATAACATGTTAACTATCAGTAATATGCACATGCAGCAATGCCAGTAATTCATGGATACACAATTACCATATATGAAAATACATTAAACAAACAGATAAAAGGTTCAGAAATTATGATATATCGAAGATATAACAAATAGATAGCTTAAGCTGGACTAAGCTTTAGATCTTACTATTTTCTGTAAGTACCAAAAATTCCTTTCTGAATAAAGCTTCCAAAGGGATAGATGTGCCCTATGGGATAATAGATATCGATGCATGATATAAATATGGCTATGATCACCAAAATATCACAATCACCAAAACATAAAGATCGTTGATGCTCTTATAGTGATTTTGGTGCATCCATATGTGTAACACCCAGTTTTTCAAATGAGGGCAATTTTGAAATTTTGTGATTATAATCATTTAATAGTGATATTTAAATCATATTATGATTTTTGGTGATTTTTAATTATTTTAAAACTATTTAAAATGTTGATTGGTGATTTTGATGGTTAACTAGCTAAACCCTAGTTTTGCTACGCCTAGAGACTAACCATGACCAAAGGAGCCTTGTCACGTGATTAGAATTTCATATTCCCAATTTTTAGCCTAAGGGTATTTTGGTCATTTTGTTGACACAAAGTCACAGTCAACCAAATATTGACTACATTGACTAAATAATGTCTGTATTAATTCAATACGACACACGATGTCTGTATTCCGTTCAAGACAGACGACAGCTCAGTCTCCGATTCTCAGTGTGTTTTCGAGTCTGTATTTTATATTTTCATTGAGTCTAGACTTGTGTACTCTGAGTCATGCTGAGCTCTTGACACTTAGTCTACAGCCTACCCAAAATCCTAAGCTCCACTGAACCAAACACTGCCCAAAAATCCCCTTTGAACCACTCTGTGCTCTGGAGACAGAGTTCGGGCCGAACTCTGCCTCCACACAGAGTTCGGGCCGAACTCTGTCCCCTAGAAATCAGGAACCCTAATTTTAGGGTTAGCTGGTTGCTAGTTGTCCAACGGCCAAATATTTGAATTTTCCTACCCGAATTCTGGCCGAATTCTGCCTATAAAAACACTATAAATAGGGCATGAATTTTCTCATTCTAAACCATCCAATCTTCTCTTCTCTTCTCTCTTATAGCTGAAATAAGCCATACCCTTCCCATCTACTAGCCACAAGCCTCCTAAGTCTCGAGTGCTCAGCATCTCTCAGTTAGGATTCTTGTGCAAGAGTCGAAGAAGTCGCTTGGACAATTCCAAGCAAATCGCCACTGCGATCCTCTGTTAGAAGTTGACGTGCTCTTCTGAAGTAAAGGCACGGTTGTAAACTACTATTTCACAAATAGTGGATTTGAATCCTGAGCTAAAGTTCTCAGGCCTGGACTAGTCCTCCACGAGGGAAACCAGGTTAAAATTGTTGTGTTTGCGTATGCTCTTTTAATCTCCTTTTATTTTCCGCACTTTACTCTGATTATTTTTTATTGGTGAAAGAGTTATTTTTAATTGGTCATTTTTCTATATATACTCTATTCACCCCCCTCTAGAGTTGCCAAACTGTTCTTCAATTGGTATCAGAGCTCTGTTCTCTTATTAAGGACTAACATCCTAAGAGCTGATCCATGGCAACCACACAATCCTTGATTTCCAATCATGGTGAAGGTCAGTCCACTCATAGGCCTCCCCTATTTGATGGAACTAACTATATATATTGGAAAACAAGGATGAGCTTCTATCTTAAGTCTCTAGACTTTGACCTGTGGACTGTCGTCACTGACGGTTACAAAAAGCCCGTCAGGATAGTTGTCGATGGTGACCTCATTGAGAAACCACACGACAAATATTCTGTCGAGGAGAAGAAACAGGCAAGTCTAGATGCTAGGGCTATTAATGCTTTATTCTGTGCTATAGACAGGAATGAATTCAATAGGGTCTCCACATGCACCACTGCTCATGAAGTATGGAGACTTCTAGAAGTGACGCATGAGGGAACTACACAAGTCAAGGAATCTAAAATAAGCCGTCTCACTCAAGAATACAAAGCCTTCAAGATGAAGCCAAATGAGACGATCACTCAAATGTTTACAAGATTCCTCGACATCATCAATCCTCTATCCTCGCTTGGTAAGCAGTACTCAAACCACGAGAAGATTCGTAAGTTACTCAAAGGGTTGCCAAAGATTTGGAACCCTAAGGTGACGGCCATCATAGATGGAAACGATCTCACATCAATGTCAATGGAGACCTTGATGGGTAAGCTCATGACTCACGAGCTTGACCTCAAGGACTTCGAAGAGCCTGCTCCGAAGACCAGGGAGATCGCACTCAAAGCTCATCGACGAAGGGCTGATCACGATGAGACCGAAGACGATAACTCGGATGATGAAGACCAAGCTCTCATGGTTCACAACTTCAGAAAATTCCTTCGCTTCAATCGAAGGAAGAAGGATTCACAAGAAGATGATGAAGAAGAGCCAACCTGTTACGGTTGCAAGAAGACTGGACATGTCCGAAAAGACTGCCCATTCTTGAAGAAGAGCAACCGCTATGAGAAGCCATACAAAAAGAACTCATCAAAGAAATATGCCAACACAGGAATTTGGCATGAAAGTGAAGCGAGTGACTCCGAGGAAGAAAAAGGCTCTCCTCAAGATACAGCAAATGTGTGCCTAATGGCAACTTCCAACAAGGTATCTAACGAAACTCTAGATGACTTCTCTTTTGATGAACTTGGCGATGCTTTCACTGATTTACTCGATGATCACAAAAAGGTCATCGGTAAATACAAACATGCCAAGGACAAAATCAAAAGTCTTGAAGATGAGATACAAAGAATTTCCTTACTTCTTGATAATGTTAGAAACACGACACCCACTAATGACTCTGATGAAGTATCCAAGCTTAAATTAAGCTTACATGATGCTGAAGCACATATTGAGCAACAAACTCAAGAAATCACTACACTCAACACATTGCTTGCTGAAGAAAAGAGTAGACACAAGATTTCCATGACTAAGATATATGGCTTAAATATTAAGGTTGATGAACTGCAAGCTGTTTCTAAAAGATTAGAAACCAAATTGGGTAAACAGGTTGTTCAACCTCAAACCCAATCACATGGGCACAACACTACTCATGCTAGTCAACCACGTCATTCTCATGCAGCACATAATCATGCATTTATATACACAAACTTTCACAAACCACGTGCACGTAAGAATAATTCTCACTCAGTACACAATCATCATGCACAAAGACACAATCAACATCACTCCACACATAGGAATCATCATGCAATGCCATATAGACAAGATCATCATGCAATGCCATATAGACAAGATCATCATATGCCATATAGACAAAATCATCATGCCATGCCATATAGACAATATCAGCATATCACACATCATAGACAATACCATCATGATATGCCTCATAGACACCATCACCATGCCACTCATTCTATGCATAATCATCATCACCATGCTAACTCTTCACATCATAACCATCCTCATCCTGTTGCTTATAGATATTATTCTTATGCTCCTAGTATAAATAAGAATGCTATCTGTACTTACTGTGGATTACATGGACACATCTCTCCACAGTACAAATTTAGAAGACTTGTAGATAAAAAGATATATACTTGGTTTCCAAAGACTAACTTTTCAGGACCCTCAAGAACTCGGGTACCAAAGGTCACATCTACTCTTGATGTAGGTGGACCTTCCCTCTTCAACTGAAAGTAAGTAGATTCTCGATAGTGGATGCTCGCGACATATGACGGGAGACGCAAATCTTTTTGCATCACTATCGATGAAGAGAGAAGGATATGTATCCTTCGGTAACAATCTCAAAGGGCACATAATAGGTAATGGTATCATTGGTCATCCTCCTTCTCTTGTAATAAAGGATGTCTGCCTAGTGACCGAGTTAAAGCATAACCTGCTCAGCATTAGTCATCTTGCTGATCATGGATATGATATTAACTTTGGACAAAACAGTTGCTACATCTATGATAGGTCAACAGGAGACATTGCTTTTGAAAGAAAAAGAGAGGACAACATATATATTTTCTATCTTTCTATAAATACTAACAATGCAGGTAGATGTCTATATGCCCACAAAGACGAACGACTACTTTGGCACCAGCGTCTTGGTCATGCCAACATGGATGCTATATCCAGGCTGTCTACCAAGAAGCTAGTGAGAGGATTGCCTGATATCACATTCAAAAAGGACACGGTATGTGCCGAATGTGAACTAAACAAGGCAACTAAATCCTTATTTCATTCCATTAACTCTGTAAGTACTACTAGACCCTTGCAACTACTTCATATGAATTTATTTGGTCCTAGTAGAATAGCTAGCCTTGGTGGCAAACTTTATGCATTTGTTATTGTTGATGATTTTTCGAGATTTACTTGGGTTTTCTTTCTCGCTAATAAGAGCGATGCTATTTCGGTTTTCAAAGTTTTTGTAAAGAAAGTTCAAAACGAAAAAGGCTACATGATTACTCGAATCCGAAGTGATCATGGAGGCAAATTCGTAAATTATGATTTTGAAAATTTTTGTAATGCAAATGGTTTTGATCATGAATTTTCTTGTCCTAGAACTCCTCAACAAAATGGTGTTGTGGAGCGGAAGAATAGAACTCTCGGCGATATGGCCAGAGTCATGTTGAATAAATTTTCACTTTCGAAATACTTTTGGGCAGAAGCTGTCAGTACAGCATGCCACATTTTGAATAGGGTGCTGATTCGTCCCATTACGAAGAAAACACCCTATGAGCTTTGGTTTGGGAGAACCCCCAATGTTTCTTATTTTAAAGTTTTTGGTTGTAGATGTTTTATCCTTAACACCAAAGACAACTTAGGCAAATTTGATGCCAAAGCTGACGATAGTATCTTTCTTGGTTATGCCGCCAAGATAACAGTGCAATAAGTACTCTTGATGATGACGTTGAGCCATCAACTTCTACTCCAATGAATACTTCAACCGAAACTGATTCTCTGGAGGGTTTGCCTAAGAAATTCTCTTTCAAACCTTCTCATCCAGAAAATTTAGTAATAGGAGAAGTTTCACGTGGAGTAACTACTAGATCATCACTAAGAGACTCCGTTGCTAGCACTGCCTTCATTTCACAAGTAGAGCCTAAAAACATTTCTGAAGCCTTTAATGATGAATTTTGGATTTCTGCTATGCAAGAAGAACTCAACCAATTCGAGAGAAGCCAAGTATGGGAACTCGTTCCTAAACCGATTAATCACTCGATAATTGGTACTAAATGGATTTTTAGAAACAAAGTAGATGAAGATGGTTCAGTCACACGTAACAAAGCTCGTCTAGTAGCTCAAGGATACAACCAAGAGGAAGGTATCGACTACGATGAGACGTACGCTCCTGTTGCTAGACTAGAATCCATTCGGATGCTTTGTGCTTTTGCTAATTTTCAAAACTTTAAATTATTTCAAATGGATGTGAAAAGTGCTTTCTTGAATGGTTTTATTAAGGAGGAAGTTTATGTAAAACAACCTCCTGGCTTTGAAAATCACAAATTTCCCGACCACGTGTTCAAGCTAAAGAAAGCGCTTTATGGCCTCAAACAAGCCCCCAAAGCTTGGTATGAAAGGCTAAGTAGCTTCTTACTTGAGAAAGGTTTTTCAAAAGGGAAAATTGACACTACACTGTTTATAAAATCTTTTAAAGACACTATTCTGTTGATTCAAATCTATGTTGATGATATCATTTTTGGGTCTACTGATGAAACCCTCTGTCAAGAATTTGCCAAGTGTATGTAGACGGAATTTGAGATGAGCATGATGGGAGAGCTCAACTACTTTCTTGGCCTGCAAGGGAAACAAATGGCTAATGGAACTTTCATCTGTCAATCGAAGTATACCAAGGACATGCTGAAGAAGTTCGATCTTGACAATGTCAAACCAATCAGCACTCCAATGGCTACTTCAACCAAACTCGAACCAGATGAGAGCGGCAAACCTGTTGATCAACGTAAGTATCGAGGTATGATAGACAGCTTACTTTATTTAACTGCTAGTCGTCCCGATATCATGTTCAGTGTTTGCCTATGTGCTAGATATCAAGCTAATCCTAAGGAATCACACATGACCGCGGTTAAGCGTATCTTTCGATACCTTAAGGGTACGGTTACAGTGGGCCTATGGTATCCCAAGTCCACATCATTTGACCTTATTGGTTACTCTGATGCTGACTTCGCTGGATGCAAGGTCGACCGTAAAAGTACGAGCGGCACGTGTCATTTATTAGGAAAGGCTTTAGTCTCCTGGTTTAGCAAGAAGCAGAACTCTGTCGCACTATCCACAACAGAAGCTGAATACATAGCAGCTGGGCGTTGTTGTGCACAAATTCTGTGGATGAAGCAAACCCTTGAAGACTATAAGTTATCTTTCATGCATATTCCTATATTCTGTGACAACACTAGTGCCATTAATTTGACTAAGAACCCTGTCTGTCACTCACGCACTAAACACATTGAGATCAGACACCACTTTTTGCGTGATCATCAGCAAAATGGCACGATTAACTTAGAGTTTATTGACACTGATCATCAGCTAGCAGATTTCTTTACTAAGCTATTATCCGAAGAGCGCTTCAATTTTCTTTGTCGTAAACTCGGAATTTTGGATGAAGCAGTTATAAGTTGAGACTCACCTGCGTAAATATCGAGTATATTTTGATTCTTTTACGACGAATTTGGTATGGGTACAAGCCGAAAGGGTCCTTCTGACAACAAGGCGTAAAAGCCTAAGCGACACGGTGCACTAGTCCTCAGGACTACCGCTAGCTGGGATCCGGCCCCTGCAGCTAACCTATGGCAAATTCGAAATATTGAATTATAATATATTTCCTTGTTTATTATATGGGTTGTTTCGATTTAATATTGCCTAATTTATTTTTCTAAAGTTCATTCTGACTTTTGTGTACCTCTCTATGCACTTCATTGAATTCTTCAAACTTTTTATCCTCTCTATTTTTTCAACACTTAACCAATTTTTCATCTTTTCAGCCTGTTTTCTGTTCTGGACCACTAATCCAGAACTCGGGCCGAACTCTGCCCCTAACAGAGTTCGGGCCGAGTTCGGTCCCTATTGGTCCAGCGTCGGGATCAGCCTCTGCCGTTGGATCAGTTTAGATCATACGGTCAGAATTTCTTCCGACCAACGAAAACCCTCTCTTATATTTCGGGTTTTCATCTCTCTCCTTCACTATTACCTCCTTCCTCACCTCTCCAAACTCTTTCCTTCAAACCCTAACCCTAGTTTTTGATCTAAAAGGCTCTATTACTTCTCAAAATCAAGGGAAAGGGGTTTCTCATCATTCTCTTCCACTGTTTGTTGTTGATTTCAGGTATATCCCCTTCTTTCTCTCCATTTCAAGTTCTCTATTTTCTTGCAAATGGCTCCTCGCTTGCCCAATCGTGGGAAAAGGACTCGAACTGAGGGAGCTTCCTCTTCGAATCCTCCTCCTCCAATTGAGCAAGTAGTTGAACAACAACCCATTCATCCGTTGTTCAACCTGCCTCGTCCCCATGATCCGAATACATATGACGAGCGATTATTTGTGTCGCTAGACGCGTCTAACGCATGGTTTAGCGACTTTCAGACTCGTCCGGTGTTCGGGGGACATCCGATAAATTTTACAATCTTTTCTCAATATGAATCATTGTTTCGTGATCTATGTTTGGATGCGTTAGTTGCCTCAAACTTTGTCATTTACCGTAGCGCAATCCAAATGTTTTATTGTAATTTAACTTTCGATGCAACCCACATCTATTCCCGGGTTGCCGGTATTGACATTGCTTTCAATAATTTTGAGTTGGGGGATTTTCTTGATCTTTTTAATCTCGATGCTTGGGATAAACTTGTGGAAGCTCGTCAACTTCAATTTGTTGGCAATACTTCTCTTGAAGGTTTCAAGGAGGAATTATGTGCTCCTAACATAAGTCCTCGCAAACTTATGGCCAAGCACCTCAACCCATATTTCTATGAACTTCATCGAATCATTTTTAACACTATCTTACCAAAAGCTGGCTCCACTGATGAAGTTACCTACTTTGAGATATCTGCTTTGTATCACCTTCATTATCGTATCCCCTTCAATCTTTCTAGGACAATGATGGACTGGATGATCAATTGTAGGAAGAAACCAAGCACATTGGTTTATCCTTTATATCTTCTTATGGTTTTTCGTGCGTTCATTATTCCTATTCATGACTGTCAGTTCTTGCCTGCTCCTGCTTTTCTGTCCAAGGCACGACGTTCTCAGGCAGTCGTCGCCTCTCCTGAGACTTCTGAGCAGTCTGCTGATGAGGAGCCTGACGCCCCTCCATTCGATCAGGATGTACCACTTCCACCTGCCACTCTTGATTCTATTCAGACTATGCTCCGGGATCGTTTTACTCTTGAGGACGATCGCTGGACCCAGCTGGATTATCGTACTACTCTACAGATGAGTGCCCTCGGCAACTCCCTGCATGATATACGGTACTCCATATCTCATCATCTGCACATTCCCATGGAGCGGGATCCTGAGCGCGCGGGCCATCGCATTGATGATCCATGGGTCATGCGTTACATGGATCTGGATGCTGCATTTCTGGACCCCCGTCGCTCCTTCCCTGGTCCTTCAGACCCTCCAGGACCTTCTCGCGCTCCGTGATGGAGATTGGCTCGATCTGCTGCTGCTACTGCTGATGATCTTAGTTGATGCTTTTTGATTTCAGTTATTTAGTTTATTATGGTTTTATGTCCTTGGTTTTATGTACTCAAAACTCTGGTTGTGTGTTTGACACTTGGTTTTGTGGATGACATTTTATCATAGTTTTACTTTATGCTAGTGACTCATTTTGTTTAGCCATACACTGTTTCTTCTCTGCTTGGTGTGGTTGCATCACTCTTCATTGTCTATACTACAGTTTATATTGCTAACTGCCAAAAGGGGAAGAACTATGTATATTTTCGTATATCTGTTTCGTATATCTGTGCTTGTTTTTGCTTTTGGGAGATATTATTTATCAGGCCACAGGTTCTATGCATTATTTACGGGGAAGAGCTATTACTTCCAGCTCGGCACCGTTCACTGATCATGGGGGAGCTCTTCGTTCTAGCTCGGCATCGATTATGGGGGAGCTGTGTTACAATCAACTGTGTCCAGGTATGAATATTGAAATATACATATATTATTTTGTCAATTATCAATATGGGGGAGATTGTTGACACAAAGTCACAGTCAACCAAATATTGACTACATTGACTAAATAATGTCTGTATTAATTCAATACGACACACGACGTCTGCATTCCGTTCAAGACAGACGACAGCTCAGTCTCCGGTTTTCAGTGTGTTTTCGAGTCTGTATTTTATATTTTCATTGAGTCTAGACTTGTATACTCTGAGTCATGCTGAGCTCTTGACACTTAGTCTACAGCCTACCCAAAATCCCAAGCTCCACTGAACCAAACACTGCCCAAAAATCCCCTTTGAACCACTCTGTGCTCTGGAGACAGAGTTCGGGCCGAACTCTGCCTCCACACAGAGTTCGGGCCGAACTCTGTCCCCTAGAAATCAGGAACCCTAATTTTAGGGTTAGCTGGTTGCTAGTTGTCCAACGGCCAAATATTTGAATTTTCCTACCCGAATTCTGGCCGAATTCTACCTATAAAAATACTTTAAATAGGGCATGAATTTTCTCATTCTAAACCATCCAATCTTCTCTTCTCTTCTCTCTTGTAGCTGAAATAAGCCATACCCTTCCCATCTACTAGCCACAAGCCTCCTAAGTCTCGAGTGCTCAGCATCTCTCAGTTAGGATTCTTGTGCAAGAGTCGAAGAAGTCGCTTGGACAATTCCAAGCAAATCGCCACTGCGATCCTCTGTTAGAAGTTGACGTGCTCTTCTGAAGTAAAGGCACGGTTGTAAACTACTATTTCACAAATAGTGGATTTGAATCTTGAGCTAAAGTTCTCAGGCCTGGACTAGTCCTCCACGAGGAAAACCAGGTTAAAATTGCTGTGTTTGCGTATGCTCTTTTAATCTCCTTTTATTTTCCGCACTTTACTCTGATTATTTTTTATTGGTGAAAGAGTTATTTTTAATTGGTCATTTTTCTATATATACTCTATTCACCCCCCTCTAGAGTTGCCAAACTGTTCTTCAATTTTGACAATTTTGTGAATTTATAATTTATATTAATTAAATATTGTGCTAGTCTTTTAGTGGAGCCTTAACCTAGAAGTTAACCTAACCTAGATTAGTCATGAGGTTAAAATTAGGGTTAGAACATTCCTACTAAGTGCCAAGGTTAGTAATATCTAGATATTATTAGGAAAGATATTTTCTTTTTGAGATATTTGTGAAAAGAAGCCTTGGACCAATAGGAAGCTTGGAAATTGGGTGGAGGAACCTCAACCACTCATCTAAAACCCTAACCCTAAGGTTTTCAATAGCCATACAAGCCCCCTCCCTCCTATAAGTATCCCACTTAGGAAATAATTGCCTCCTTTAGAAAACCTAGAAAAAGCCCTACTTGTTCTTCCCTAAAACTCTCCCCATTAATCCAAATTGAGCCCAAATTGAGTCAAATCAATTGCATCATCATCCCCAACAGTAGAGGGTACTTGTGGGTGCTTTCTAGCAAGGATCGAGGACGGTTGAATCGGAGAAAATCGAAGAAGACATCGAATCGAGGCTCTTTACATTGAGATTCTAGCTCTCAATAGGTAAACCTATCTACACCCATTGAAATCATGATTTTTCTTCATAGATGCATTCATTTAGGGTTCCCCTAGGTGTAGCCCAAGTTTGGTAGGAATCCGTGTCCATTTCGTGTCCGTATCGGACACGTATCCATTTCCTAGGCTAAGTGTTTGATGTAATGCCTCAATGAACTTTTTGTTCTCCATTTTCAAAACAAATTATATATTTAGGAAGCCTATTATGTGTAGATTGTAATGGTATAGGACTGAGTTGGAATTAGTGTGTTTTGATGTATATTTTGACACGGGGACATAAGGATATGACTTGTCTGTGTACAGTAATTTGCCCTGCTGCTGCCGTGTCCAAACTCACTGGACACGACACGATTTTGAGTGCCACCAGTTGGTACTGGTAGGGGCAATGACTGACATTGTGCCCACGAGATTTGGGGAGGTATCATTGAGTAGTTTGAGAGAAAACTCCCTCGTACTGGACTGCACGAGCACAGCACACACGCACACACTAGGCTTTGATACGGGTTTGGACACGACTTTGTGCACCACGTGGACACATATCAGGCACCTAGACATCTAACCCTATGCCTGGCGAACCACTAGACACGACCATGAGGTGTCTCGTGTCGTGTGTCGTGTCCTGGACCGACTGGTACGCGTGCACGAGACTGTCCTCATGCACTGTGCGTGTACTGTTGTTCCCTGTTTTGAATTAGGTTTGAATATTTTAATTGGTGAATTTAATGGTTAATTTGATCCTAATTATGTTGTATTATATATGTTAGATTAGTTTACACGATTGGTTAAGTTTTGATATAGGATTTAATCGATTTTGGGTCAAGGCTGGGCTGTTGTACCAGTTACTGATACACACTTCAGTTTCGGATTCCCTGAGATTAGGTTCCTTCGAATTGATTTTTAAATGATGTTTTAAATCACTGAATTAGTTCCCACATGTGTATTAGTTTATGCTAGGATAGGTTTTCAAAGTTTGATTAACTTGTTATCACAAAAATGGAATTTGAGTATGAACTGGGCAAATTCAATAAGGGACTGAAATCCCAGATTTTCAAATAACTCATTCTGTTTTTTTAAAAAAGTTTCTTTTACTTCCAATGATGGATTCATATATATGTGCATTGGTCACTGCCAGTTTGATTCCACGCCACACACAACTGAAACAATGTTCCCTATTTTTGAATGTTTTGAGATTTAAACCCAATGCAATGTCCTATACACTCTTTTTAAATTCCTGAGATTTATTACTGTTTTCTCCCAGTTTTATACACCACTGAAATTGAATATTCATGTGATTTCCAATGTTAGTTTACTGGCATTGTTCATATTCTTGTCCTTGATTTCTACACAAATCTGAGATTATGGGGATAGGTTGCACAGAAATTGAAACACATGGAACTGTCATGTGTTAATCCAATTCCTGAGTTCAGTGTGTACTATTTCTCATGTGACACCTTACACATCATTGTTTTCACCTACACTTTGTTTTCCTTATATTGTTGTAATATCCCTCCTACACTCTACAATCCTTGTTTTCATATTTTCATATACACTCGCATGTGATTCCTTCATTGCTATGTATCATTATACAATTTCCTGAGATTGTGGGTTAATGTTTCACTTTGAATTGAGGGTTCAGTGGTATTTGGGTTGCTGTGTGTACAGGGGGAATTGTAGATATAGGTATTAGTTTCCTGATTAGAATTTTATTAGGGGTAGGCAGGAACTACTGCCTAAGCCTTGATTTGGTCTGGCTTTTACAGTATAGCAGCAGGCAGCAGCAGCCTTAGCAATGCAGCTAGGCAGCAGTTGGCTTAGCATTGTATTGCCTTGGCTTTTGCATTGCAGAGCCTTAGTTGCAGCAGCTTTCAATGCATGTGCAGGCAGTGGCATTAGCAACAGCAGTAGATAGCAGTAACATTGGCCATAGGCCAATGTTAGGTGCAGGCTAGGGGCCTGTACAGGCAGGAGGCAATGTTGTGTGTGTTTGTGTGGGTGATGTGTCCTAGGTAAGGTCATGTATGGTTCCTTGTGAGAGAGTCTATGTGAAGGTTTTGGGAGAAGGAAATTAGTATTCCCTATATGTGTGTATCATAGGTATATTCATAGTATGTAGGAAATGCTTCATAAATGGGTATATATATGGGAGAGTTATATAAGTCTAGGACTAATAGGTAAGTTAGTTGTTTGTTAAGTCATGGAATGGATGTTGAAGTGAAGGATGAGCTTGATTAGCTTAGGGTATCATATAGAGTTTAAAATGTATATCTAGGAGAGGGCATGGGCCATTGGCCACATGGTTTGAGGGAGGTGAGGAATAGTGTGAGTTGCTGTTTGAGAGTTCACATATTGTATATATATTATATATAGATGTGATATGGATTAGTTGATATTGTACTTATATAGATATAGATATGTGATGCATAGGCTATATATGCCTATGGCTATAGACTTTGGGTATATACATTGTTATGTATATAAAAAATAGTGTTAAGGTATCCTAGTTATACTAGTATATGGTTGGTGTCTAGATAGCCTTAGATAGAGCTTGACCAAACTCTAGATTTTGACCCAATAGGCTAAGATTGACCAATATTGACTAGAGTTGACCCAGAGTTGACCAAGTTTGACTTAGACCTAGCTTGACCTAGACAGTTGACCAGGATTGACTTAGAGTTGACTTTGACCTAGTTTGACCTAGAAATCATATAGTTTGCATTGTAGCCTTTATTTTTCTTATATTGAACATGTCATAACCCATACTGCTCTATTTAGGACATTGTGACTCCGGTACAGACATCTGATATTACATTACTCTTTTCAGAGTAACAGGCGAGTACATTCTCTGATAGTTCTTTCATTTACTTGTCTATTACTGTACTTCAGTTCTAGTTAGCTGTATGTGATTCTCTGTTACAAAGACGTATTATTATTTCTGAATCCATGCATGCGACACACATACTTACTCGTCTTACCTCTATTATTCGAATCACCATACGAATCACTATTCGAATCACCCTATTCGTATCTTTATAGTTGGTTGGACTTGTATTCGTCTTATGTGTTGGATTATGGATTCATTTGTATTAGACTGGGCGGGGAAATACTTGATTAGACATGTGAACATTCCCACTATTCGAACCACCCCCTGTGAATATATTCGAACGATAGCCATTCCACACCCGGCCAGGTGTGTGATGTGCCGGATTTACCCTTAACCGTTTACATGTCTATCTAAGTATTTTAAAACACACTTGGAGAATTTATTCGAATCATTATTAGAACATCATGTGAATCACTATTCGTATCACCTTATTCGATTCACCTTATTAGAATAATGATTAGAATTACATTCGACTCATCTTATATTAGACTCATATTAGGATTACACTCGACTTATATTGTACCATCTGAACTCATTATGTTACTCTAGTTCAGCTAGATCTTATTTTTACAGTCTTCTTTGCTATGTTTCTCTTCTTGTTTAGTTACCTTACTTTTATTGTACCTTAACTGCTTCTCTACATCATTACCTGTATAAAACTGCCATATTCATCAATACAACTATCTATAACTGCTTTATAGTTCTCTGTCATTTACTTGGGATTTCTTGATGAAATGTACTCGTTCCTGTCCTGACTGGACCTGTTGAAAATATTACAGATGACTGCCCTGAGGACGTTTGCCCTACTTGCCTTGGAGCAGGAGATGGCTTAGCTACCTATAGCCCCGACACTCAGGAGTGATCGGGAGACTAGCTAGTAGACTTGGTTTAGTTTTCATGTTTTAGAATTTGAATTGTAATAACTTGAGATACGAGTTTGTATTTGAGTTTGTTTGAGATATTATTATTTAGTAGTTTTTAAATGTTGTTGTTAGTCTTTAGTTATAAACTTCTGTGTTATTTTATCGTGCTTAGACTGTGATTGAGATTTCATTATATCTATACTTGTCCTCCGTTCGGAGTTGAGATTTGACAAGTATATTATATAATTGCGTGAGTTGTTGATTAGATAGTAACCTAGGACAGCGTTCTACCACCGACACTGCGGCGTAGGCTGGACGTACCCACTTATCGTGCCCTTACTCTAGGGTGCGGGTCGTGACAATATGGTCTTTGGATTGGATGTTCTTAGGTAGAGATCAATAAACCCAAGCTTTAGAAGTTCCTTCTTCCACCGCTGACCTAGAGAGAAAGAGACTCAGAAAATGGTGAAAATAGTTTTAGAGATAACAGAGCATTGAGAAAATACAAATCTTTACAAAAGATTAAACCATAGCAAATCCTAAAATTGGAGGATTTGCTACATAAAGTAAATAAACCCTAAAAAATAACCAGAACAAACCCTATAAATCAAACTCTAGAAAATAAACAACGGGGGACGATTTTAGAGGGTGAGAAGATAACCTGTTGATTTGCGAGGGTTCCAACGGTAGGTCAACCGTAGGGGAGGGTGTTTCCTGCGCTGAATTTGGGGGGTCTCGCAATTTTGGTAAAGGAGTAGGGATCTAAAATTTTTGGAGCCAATGTTTCAACATAATTTTTAATGCCAAACGACTGTTTTACTATGTCAAAATTAAATATATTACTTAAATAAAAGAGATCTGGTGTCAAACGACAGTTTTATTTCGTCAAAAATTAAACAAAAACTTTACTCCGTCGTTGTTGGACAACAAAATGTGTCCCAAATTGTCCATTTGGCGTAGTGAGTAGGCAAGTACAAGTGACAATAAATATGATATAAACAGAAATGGGAATAACTGCAACTATCTATGTGTCTTGAAATACAAGTTTAGATATGTGATCGGTCTGGAAACTTGCACAATGTCTAATAAGATCTGGCTAATCATACTGAAATATATGATTAACACTCACAATGTCTACACTATCACAATGTCTAGGATATGATCACATCTAAATAGCATTTTCCCACCCCGACCAATATAATGGATCCAACCATGACTGTAACGCCCCAGTCCCAAAATACGTAGGACTAGGAACGTAGACATGCTAGCTGTATTCATACGAAGTACACACCAATATATAAAAACTTCATATGAATACATAAGCTGTAAAATGCAGTAGAACCATAACTAATCTCATCCACACAAAATAAAGGAATAAAAGATATCATAAAATGATACTGAATTGTCTTGATATAATATGTTGGGCGGAGACAAATCTACTACCAACAAAACAAAAGAAATACATGATATACAAAAGAATGATTGTTTTTGGCGAGCGAAGTGAAGACGATCCAAGTGCAATCTTCCTCGAAGAAATAGCTATTGTCACGGCTAGAGCTAGAACACCTGCGAAAGATAATAGCACACACCTGGGGAGATAACCAGGTCCTCAGAGGGACGTAACAAGATACATAATATCATGCCATATAAACTGAATAAATATTGCTTAAATAAATAAGTCAATTGAATTATAACATGGTCCAATACACACCTATTGAACGAGCGTACCATCCCCCCAACCAAACAAGGACAGGAGATGGTAAACTAATTCACAGTGATGTATCTTTCCATGATGTGAATCCAATATGGTATCCGGACCCCAACAAGGTTCAATACCTTCTCATCGAAGTAGTAAGTCACACCTATAACCAAACAAGGACAAGATGTGACGAACTAATCTACGACAAGTTATTGTTCCAAGCCACGGTCAGATACAAGTACCCAAACCAAAAGTACTCGTACCTAACGGATAAAGGTGCCTAACCGTTCTAAGTGAAATGTAGTTAAGAACAATCCTTCCTACGCATGGGCCCTGGCTAAATAGGATCGGCATGGTCCCCCCTTGGGGCACCAGAGGCCCCATCAGTAAAAGCATAACGTTCCACAGAATGTCAGTGGCCGTCAGTAATCATGGGTAATCTGACCCGCGTCTCCGACGAAGCTCACGGGTTACAAAAGGGAAAGTGCATCGAAGCCCATACGCTAAGGAATTGTCCTCCCCGCCCAATACCTACTATGTTGTATCCACAACAGTAAACCTCTATAACCTTTAAGTCAAACTAAGCATGCAACCTCTATTAGCGGTTATTCCTATCGCACGGCTTGTACGTACTGGTGGCCAGCCAATCACGCACGTCCGTGTTCTACATGCGACACACAACTTCGTGGTACAACGTGTCAAGGCCAATGAATGCAACACACAAGGTGGTCCCTTAAATCTAGGTTTAATGTGTTAAAAAAAAATACATAACAGAAAATATAAATGAACAGTAAGTTCTAACAGGTTATGCCATGTATCACAGTTTATTTTGCATAAAGAAAATAAATAATGCATGAAATATGAGCTAAAATAAATAAACAGCAAATGGCAAGATGTCTTGCCTGGTAGTACGCCTGGAGTGCTGCAATAAATAATATGGCACGAACTACGACTTCGGTGCAACAAATATGCAAGGAGACCTCGGGTGGTGGCACGGACAGTTCCATTGGGTCTAGAAGGGTCAATTTAGTTAGGGTGGACATAAGATAGTCTTGATTTGGCGAAGGAATAGGAATGATGGGCTTGGACACGGACAATGTTCGATAATATAAGGAAGTTGCGTAAAACAAATACTTATACTATTTCATAAATATTATTTTATGACAACTTATAGATAATTACTGGAAAATATATAGGGGGAAAAACATTTTAAGGCAAAACTCTAAATTTGTTAAAATAGGATTTTAGTATGGAACCTATATTTTTATAAATCGAAAAATAATTTAAATGAAACAAAGTAATTTTAGAAACTTATTTAAGTTTAAAACCCATATTTTGTAAAACTATAATTTGTCAAATTTTTTTTACTTTAAATAGATAAAAATTTCAGAGTAATAATCATAGCCCGTAATATTTGATTACAAAATTAGTTCTTAAAGAAATTATCTACTTCAGTTAATAAATCAATTTGAATAATAATTGGTACTAATAATACAACAATAATAATATAATAATAATAATATTTTAAAGTATTTATCAAATCTCCCTTACATATTGTATAACAAAGATCTTGATAATATAAAATAAAAAATATTAAAAAACCCAATTAAGAAAACAACAACAACAACAACAACAACAATAATAATAATAATAATAATAATAATAATAATAATAATAATAATAATAATAATAATAATAATAATAATAATAATAACTGATTAAAAAAGAAACAATTAATATAAAAAAACAAACAAACAGTACTGTAACTATTCCAGAGAGTGAAAAAAAAAGATGGGAGAGAGGAAAGTAGGGGCGGCGGAGTCAATGGACCGGTGGCGGAGGGTTTCGGCCACGGCGGAGGTGCGCGCAAGCGACGGAGGGCTGAGGAGAGGGTTCGAGCGGTGCACGGTGATTGGGCACCGACGATCGGACGCGGCGGAGACAGGTGTAGGCACGACGACGCTTGGTGCAAGGGGTCAGCGGCCACGTCGCGATCAACGGACGACGGTCTGCGGATGGCGGAGGCGCAGGAAGGCGGCGGTCGGAGAGAGGGTCTCGCGCGCGGGGAGAACGGTGGAGCTCGGAGGGTTTGAGAGCGCGCTCGTCGGCGGTCGAGGCACGCGACGGAGGAAAGTGCGGAGCGGGAAGAGCAGGTTAGGTCGGCGGAGGAGGAGGAGGCATGGAGCGGCCAGGGATCGACAGAGGAATGGCGTGGAGGGGCGCACACGCCACCGGTGCGGTGGCGACAGCGCTGCTCGTCGCGTCGCGGTCGGAAGACGGACCTAGCTGGTCGGGCGGAGGTAGGCGACCGGGAGCGGCTGGCGGAGAGGGAAAGCGGAGGGGCTGTGCACGTGCGTCGGCGTGGGAGGCGCCGGGACGCGGCGGACGTCGGCGTCTCCGGAAAGGTCAGGTGAGAGTGTCGATTTCCTTGCTGTTAATTTTGGACGATGGTGCATTTTTGGTGGCGGTGGTTTGTTGGCAGTTGGGGGATTTTTGGTGGTGATCACTGGTGTTGGCGATGGTGGTTGGATGTTCTGCCGGAAAGTTGGGCGGGTCGGTCGATGGGTTTCGGTGGCATGGTACGGCGGTGGTGAAGGTTATTTTGGCGCCGGCGATGGCCGTGGTTGGTGTTCACTGGAAAGACGTCGGGGTTGGTTGGGTTAGGGTCGTCGGTCAGTGGTGGCTAGGTCTGTGGTAATGGGGGTGACGTTGGCCGTAGATTGGTAGTGGTGGTGGCGGCGGGCTGTTCGTGGTGACAGTGGCTAGGTTGCCGGAAGGATGGTTAGGGTGGTGAGAATAGGGGAGTAGAGAGGTGGTTAGGTTTAGGGTTAGAAATTTTTATTGTGTCGGGGAAGTGTCCAACACAGGGAAAATTGTACATGTACAAAGAATGGAATAAGAGAGTCACCAAGGTCGGACCCGAGGCCGTCACGGCTGACACGATGATGGATGGAACACCTACACGAGCACGCACGTTGTGGAGAAATAATTTGTGGAGGAATTTGTGAATTATAGCAATTTGGAGGAGTACCTGCCTATTTATAGGATGTGGAAATTCCCAGTTGGATAGGGATTAGAAAAAGATTTAAATCCAAAATAGATAATTCGCAACTTAATTTAAAATCAATCAAATCCAAATCCAAATACAAATCCAATTTAAATCTAATTAAATTTTTAGTTTAAAATCGAATGGGATAAATCAAATTCAAATATTTAACTATTTAAATAAATTCATAAATTCAAATCAAGATTTAAATCGCCACAATAATTTTGAAATATATTTTCCAAAAATACTAATAATAATAATTTCAAAAATTATATTATTATTTAAAATATACTAATAAATAATTACAAATATATATGTATGCACAAATAATGTTTTCATAATTATGCTTTTCTAGTATACAATAAAAATATTATTTATTATTAATAATTGCATAAATGAAGGCTTTTAGTAAATAAAATAATAACTTGGTAATGATAGCAAAAATAATTATTATATATTATTTTGAAACTTTAAAATAAGAAAAATATTTTCAAAAAAATATGTACACTCGCACATAATCGCACTCGTCGAGCAAACTCGAAAAACGAATTTCCGCGCGCGACGTACAATACAAAAAAATTAATCGTTACCAAATTTATTTTTAAAAAAAATAGTAGAAAATTTAGGAGTTTTACATCCTACCCAACTTAATTAAAAAAATTTCTTCCTCGAAATTAAGAATTCGTAGGGGGTAAGAAGACACAAGGGTAGATAGAAGGGTTCTTTAAAGAAGTTTATATGGTCGTAGTCTAGGTTGAGGATATGATTAAGAGACGATTGTATTCACTCTTAAATTCAAGTGATTAGAAAGTCAAGATTATAGAATTAGGGTCGAGGGAAAGGTCGAGGAGTTTATGATGAAGACATAGCAACATCGAGTGGTAATGGTCATAATTGATAGGACAACTAGAGGAATTTCAAGTACAAGTGCCTTCGTCCTTCCAAAATCGGAGAAGGCGAAAGCGAATTAAGGAGTTCAATAACAACATTATCAATTACGAATATGTGGTTCAAAGGCGGTCGTATAGATTTCAAAAGAATCGTCAAGGCAGTCGTGGATGAGATTCCAAGGGGTAAGTTTAACTATATCACATCCACGTAGTTTGAAAAGGCGAACCAAAGTGCACTCGGTTGATCAGACCATCATGCACCGGTTTTGATTAGACAATATGTTAGTGGGTCGACCCAAATAACATATGTCTTGAACAAGCTCGATAAAGGAATAAGCTTGCAAAAACTAGACTATATTAGCATCATTAGTCTAGATAATAAATCATAGGCACGAGGATAGATGAAATAAGAACCAATATTTATAGTCTAAGAGTCATAAGGATCTAAGTCTTATTTATTCCTATACCATCATTCTACGGTTTTATTGACCAAGGCTTGGTTGACCAAATAGGTTAAATTCTTCTAGTCTCTATGGTCTATATAATACTATTTGTATTACCTTAATGGTCAAGGGTGTGTCAGGTCGTGGGGTATTCTACCCAACTTAAAGAATTAAGCTAAGGGTGTTGGGACATCTAACTAGTAGGGTCAATCTCTAGCAAGCACGAAGGGAAGATAAGAATAATGATAGAAGGAATCAAGCAAGATGCAATCAATGAATCAAGTAAGAGTTCGAAGATGGAATCGAGATAGGAGGTCAAGTATGTGGATGAGATCCTAGGCTTCTAATCCTATTCGCAGACTTGCTTGGTACGATAAAGTGACCAAACAATTTATCTTGACCTGCATGGGCCGCCACAAAAACATGTAACGCCCCAGTCCCAAAATACGTAGGACTAGGAACGTAGACATGCTAGCTGTATTCATACGAAGTACACCCTAATATATGGAAACTTCATATGAATACATAAGCTGTAAAATACAGTAGAACCATAACTAATCTCATCCACACAAAATAAAGGAACAAAAGATATCATAAAATATAATGAATTGTCTTGATATAATATGTTGGGCGGAGACAAATACACTACCAACAAAACAAAAGAAATACATGATATACAAAAGAATGATTTTTCTTGGCGAGCGAAGCGAAGACGATCCAAGTGCAATCATCCTCGAAGAAAAAGCTATTGTCACGGCTAGAGCAAGAACACCTGCGAAAGACAATAGCACACACCTAGGAAGATAACCAGGTCCTCAGAGGGACGTAACAAGACACATAATATCATGCCATATAAATTGAATAAATATTGCTCAAATAAATAAGTCAATTGAATTATAACATGGTCCAATACACACCTATTGGACAAGCATACCATCCCCCCAACCAAACAAGGACAGGAGATGGTAAACTAATTCACGGTGACGTATCTTTCCATGCTGTGAATCCAATATGGTATCCGAACCCCAACAAGGTTCAATACCTTCTCATCGAAGTAGTAAGTCACACCTACAACCAAACAAGGACAAGATGTGACGAACTAATCTGCGACAAGTTATTGTTCCAAGCCACGGTCAGATACAAGTACCCAAACCAAAAGTACTCGAACCTAACGGATAAAGGTGCCTAACCGTTCTAAGTGAAATGTAGTTAAGAACAATCCTTCCTACGCATGGGCCCTGGCTAAATAGGATCGGCATGGTCCCTCCTTGGGGCACCAGAGGCCCCATCAGTAAGAGCATAACGTTCCACAGAACGTCAGTGGCCGTCAGTAATCATGGGTAATCTGACCCGCGTCTCCGGCGGAGCTCACGGGTTACAAAGGGGAAAGTGCATCAAAGCCCATACGCTAAGGAATTGTCCTCCCCGCCCAATGCCTACTATGTTGTATCCACAACAGTAAATCTCTATAACCGCTAAGTCAAACTAAGCATGCAACCTCTATTAGCGGTTATTCCTATCGTACGGCTTGTACGTACTGGTGGCTAGCCAATCACGCACGTCCGTGTTCTACATGCGATACACAACTTCGTGGTACAACGTGTCAAGGCCAATGAATGCAACACACAAGGTGGTCCCTTAAATCTAGGTTTAATGTGTAAGAAAAATAATACATAGCAGAAAATATAAATGAACAGTAAGTTCTAACAGGTTATGCCATGTATCACAGTTTATTTTGCATAAAAAAAAATAATGCATGAAATATGAGCTAAAATAAATAAACAGCAAATGACAAGATGTCTTGCCTGGTAGTACGCCTGGTGTGCTGCAATGAACAATATGGCACGAACTACGACTTCGGTGCAACAACTATGCAAGGAGACCTCGGGTGGTGGCACGGACAGTTCCATTGGGTCCAGAAGGGTCAATTTAGTTAGGGTGGACATAAGATAGTCTTGATTTGGCGAGAGAATAGGAATGATGGGCTTGGACACGGACAATGTTCGATAATAGAAGGAAGTTGCGTAAAACAAATACTTATACTATTTCAAAAATATTATTTTATAATATTTTATGACAACTTATAGATAATTACTGGAAAATATATAGGGAAAAAACATTTTAAGGCAAAACACTATATTTGTTAAAATAGGATTTTAGTATGGAACCTATATTTTTATAAGTCGAAAAATAATTTAAATGAAACAAAGTAATTTTAGAAACTTATTTAAGTCTAAAACCCATATTTTGTAAAACTATAATTTGTCAATTTTTTTTACTTTAAATAGATAAAAATTTTACAGTAATAATCATAGCCCGTAATATTTGATTACAAAATTAGTTTTTAAAGAAATTAACTATTTCATTTAATAAAACAATTTGAATAATAATTGGTACTAATAATACAACAACAATAATACAATAATAATAATATTTTAAAGTATTTATCAAATCTCCCTTACATACTCTATAACAAAGATCTTGATAATATAAAAAAGTAAAAATTAAAAAACCCAATTAAGAAAACAACAACAACAACAATAATAATAATAATAATAATATTAATATTAATAAAATCATAATAATAATAACAGTAATGATAACTAATAATAATAATAATAATAATAACTGATAAAAAGAAAGAAACAATTAATATATAAAAAAATAAACAAACAGTACTGTAACTATTCCAGAGAGTGAAAAAAAAGATGGGAGAGAGGAAAGTAGGGGGCGACGGAGTCAATGGCCCGGTGGCGGAGGGTTTCGGCCACAGCAGAGGTGCGCGCAAGCGACGGAGGGCTGAGGAGAGGGTTCGGGAGGTGTACGGTAATTGGGCGTCGGCGATCGGACGCGGCGGAGACAGGTGTAGGCGCGGCGACGCTTGATGCAAGGGGGCAGCGGCCACGTCGCGATCAACGGACGGCGGTCTGCGGATGGCGGAGGCGTAGGAAGGCGGCGGTCGGAGAGAGGGTCTCGTGTGCGGGGAGAACGGTGGAGCTCGGAGGGTTTGAGAGCGCGCTCGCCGGCGGTCGAGGCACGCGGCGGAGGAAAGTACGGAGCGGGGGAGAGTGGGTCAGGTCGGCGGAGGAGGAGGAGGTACGGAGCGGCCAGGGATCGGCAGAGGAACGGCGTGGAGGGGTGCACGTGCCTCCGGTGCGGTGGCGACAGCGATGATCGCCACGTCGGGGTCGGAAGGCGGACCTAGCTGGTCGGGCTGAGTTAGGCGACTGGAAACGGCTGGAGGAGAGGAAAAGCGGAGGGGCTGTGCACGTGCGTCGGCGTAGGAGGCGTCGGGACACGGCGGACGTCGGCGTCGCCGAAAAGGTCTGGTGAGAGTGTCGATTTCCTTGCTGTTAATTTTGGGTGATGGTGTATTTTTGGTGGCGGTGGTTTGTTGGCAGTTGGAGGATTTTTGGTGGTGATCCCTGGTGTTGGCGATGTTGGTTGGACGTTCTGCCGGAAAGTTGGGCGGGTCGGTCGACGGGTTTTGGAAGCATGGTACGGCGGTGGTGAAGGTTATTTTGGCACCGGCGATGGCCGTGGTTGGTGTTCACTGGGAAGACGTCGGGGTTGGTTGGGTTAGGGTCGTCGGTCAGTGGTGGCTAGGTCTGTGGTAATGGGGGTGACGTTGGCCGTAGATTGGTAGTGATGGTGGCGGTGGGCTGTTCTTGGTGACAGTGGCTGGGTTGCCGAAAGGATGGTCACGGTGGTGAGAATAGGGGAGTAGAGAGGTGGTTAGGTTTAGGGTTAGAAATTTTTATTGTGTCAGGGAAGTGTCCGACACGGGGAAAATTGTACATGTACAAAGAATGGAATAAGAGAGTCACCGGGGTCGGACCCAAGGCCGTCACGGCTGACACGAGGATGGATGGAACACCGACATGAGCACGCACGTTGTGGAGAAATAATTTATGGAGGAATTTGTGTCACCCCCAGTTTTCAGAAACAGGGGTATTTTTGTTATTTTATATTTTTGAATATTTTTGAAATTTATTTTATTATTTATGATATTATTTTGGGGTTGAAATTTATTTTATTATTTATGATATTGTTTTGGGGTTATTTGAGTCGGGTTCGAATTTCAACTCAATCCGACTTGAAACGGAGACCCCGGGGGGTAGTTTGACTCTAGTGGGACCCACACACTAGTTAGACATGGCCCACATGATATTAATTTTAGTCTATATGATAATAATTTTAGTTAGTAGTTAGACTAATTATTTATGGATAGGTTTAGTTTAATTAGAGGCTTAAAACTAGACTAAATTGACCTCAACCTTTAACCCATTCCTAATTTAAATCAAATAAATTAGTGGAGGGCATTTTGGATATTCAAATAGGGGACACCTAACCCTTTTTGGGCAGCCACCTATAGGGGGGATAAGGAGTGAGTTATTCCTTCATTCATTTGTTTTCATCCACTTTCTCTCTCTTGTTCTTCCCCAAATTAATTTAGAGATGAACCTCCATTGATTTCATCTCCAAATCAACCCCTTCTTCTACCAAATCTTCTTCATTTCTCTTCTTCTCCATGGTTAGAGGGTGCTAGCCAAGTTTGGGAGGATTCAGAGCTCGTTCGTGTCCTTTTGGAATCTCTACGTGTCGGTGCCGTATCGGAAGGCTTTTCTTTTGAGTCTCTCTCCCGGAAGGTATAATCTCTCCTCTAATCCATCCCTACATGCATATAGAAATATTTTGAACCCATAGGAATGACCCCCATGGTTGTATCTCCATTTGTGTCCATTTTGTGTCCATTTGGAGGTCATAGGAGTGTCCTTTGTGTTGTGGTTGTGTCCATGTGGGAAAATCCCAAATTTAGACACATTATGTGTTGTTGTTATGTATGAATGAATTATTACATGTTTAATCTCATATTTTTGTATTGGAGATATGTTTTATAGTGTCTCATATATATATATTAGTGTAGAGAGTGAGTTCTTGATATATTATGTTATATACTTGTGTTTCTTTTGTCTCAAACTACCTAAATTCGTCAAAATTTTTATCCACGTTTTTAGTAGTTAGAGCAACTTAGAAATGCCATAACTTTTAACTCATAACTCCAATTAACCTCTCGTTTTTTTAAAAGAAGCGTATCGAAGTTTAACTTTCCAAATATATATTTTAATAAGCCAAATTCGTTCTGAAACGTTCTGTAAAATTATTTGAGTGTCAGCTGTACGAAAGACGAACGTGTTTCAGTATTTTTGCGATTCCGGGAGCTTCCGGACACGAAAATGCGGTCCGTTTAAAGTTTCGAAAAGCTAACACAAAGATATACAATATAATTAATTCTAGAATTTAGTGAATGCCCAATTGGTACAGTATTGATTTTAAGTAGAAGAGTGACTATACGATATATGCATTTTGTGTAACCTATGAGCCTATGTAGTATGGATATTAAATGAATATAGAGTATGTAATGCATGATATGTAAGATAATGCAAGGTATGAAATATATGACGTGTGCATGTTTGTATGTCTCTATGTTAACGTATGAAATGATATGAATATACAATGTATGCATATGTATAAAACATGTAGGTAATGCATAGATACATGAATGAAATAAATATTTGCAATATGTTAATATAAATACAAGTATCTAATATACATGAATGTAAGTATAATATAATACAAGTATACATGTATGTATCATGTAAATATAATATACATGATATATATGTATGCATGTATACAAGGTAAGTATGTATGTATGTATTTCTATAAACTGAGTTAACCTATAACCTTTTACACACATGCATTCATACACCCTTTGACATCATGTATCCCATGTTACAACACCTACCTATCACTAAATTTTAGAACATTAACACATATCCTTTCACACACATGCCAAACATACACATACTCACTTACTCTTTTACCTCTCTTTCTCTCTCTATATATATATGTATGTGCCTATATATATATAGCTTTCCTATATATATCTATGTATATGAATATGTGAATGTGAATAATATATATATACATTATATGACTAAGTTTGTGTGCCTTGTTAGCTTATGGTTTAGTTTTGTGCTTGGTTTAGCAAGTGACTTAGGCTATGAGTTAGTAGCTATCTTGGATACTTGATTTGCATATACTTAGTTTGTTTAGACCTAGAATAACTTGTTTGACCTAATTTAGACTTGTTAGACCTAGTTTGACCATAGTTGACCTAGGTTTGACTTTCAGGGTTGACCAAGTTGACTAAGAGTTGACTTTGGTCTAGATTGACCTAGAATGCATAGTAGAATTTTATATTGCCATTTTGGACTTGTTGTGACTTGTGCTGTTCTGATTATGAGCCAGACACCTCTCCTCGGACATTATATTTACTTTGGACATTCAGACACCAGGCGAGTACATTCTCTGATCATTTTATATCCAACTTAGAATTATTTCCTGCATTAAATTACTTTACTTGATACTGTCACGTTGGTCACACGGATTAGTACTATATGGATCCCTTCTTGAGATGTTATCCTTAGGGAGCATCGGGTACTCTATGTTCTGTGCGTTTCACTTACATGACGTATCACTATGCTTCGTTGGTTCTTCGATCACTTGTGACATATACTCTTATGATCACAGAGTCTTCCTGGAATCCTTATCCCATTTATGGGTCTACTATGTACTACCCTTTGGGGGCTTACCACCCTTCGGGGGCTTATCACCCTTCGGGGGCTTACCACCCTTCGGGGACTGTTACATAGAATCATAACATAACCTGGTTGGATCCTTGTGTATTGATTGGGGATACGAGGGAGTAGAAATGGACATGTGAATAATACACTAGTAGTATCTTATCAGAATCATTCCGTAGTGTCTTATCAGAATAATCCCAGGCCATTTACATGTCTATATTGTACTCTGAATCACTAGCCACTGTTAGTCTCTATTTATAGTAGATATTTCTATTACATCTCTCTCTGTTTACATACTGCACTTCTTTCAGTACTTGTATCTTACTTTACTGTATGATTATATTTTCTAACCTGCTATGATCTGTTGAGATGTACTGTACTTGCTCCTGTCCTGACTGGACCTGTTGATAAATTTTACAGATAGCCTGGAGGTTGCCTGCTAGCCTAGAGGAGACACATTAGAGGTTGTTTAGATATTTATTTCATTTGTCTGGAGTTGTATTTACTTTGTGGATTACTGTATTTGAGTTTTCAGATTTGAGATGTATTTCTGGGTTTGTGTATCTTAGACACTTAGATTCTATCTCCTATATCTCTTTTGGATTTTATGTTTTATCTATCCTTATCATGCTCTATCTTAGATGTGATTGAGACTGTATCTGCTATGTCACCCCCATTCGGGGAATATAAACTGCTTAGTATTATATTGTTAGATGTTGTGACCTAGGACAGCGTTCTACCGTCGACACTGCGACGTAGGCTGGGCGTTGTTATGTTCTCGTACCCTAACAGTGGGTGCGGGTCGTGACACGTTTTTAGTGGTGGCCCATGCAGGTCGAGTTTGTGTAGTGGTATTCGAACTAGAGTACCACTACAGCCTGCAGTAGGATTAGGATATATTTTGAAGATACTCGATCACAATTAGGATCCCTTGAGAGATTCCTGGGACGACCCTTGAGAATCTTGTTTAACTCCGATTTGAAAACTCTTTTTTCTTGATTTGATTTATCTTTACTTTCTGTTGTTGAATTTGATTTTGATGTATTATTATTGAATTTGAGTTTGTATTTATTGATTTTGATGAAGATTGTGGAATTTTGAATCTTGATGTTAGCTGTAGCATCCGAGTTTGTAGTTATATGATTTGAAGGATTTTGTTCATTTTTTAAATTTTGATGTTCGTTGATAAATTTGATTTTTTTTTTTGGTATTCAATGTTGATTTAATTTAATTTTTGGCAAGATGAAATTATATGGGCTAGGACATCTAAGTTATGGAAATCTTGTCTTCTATAGTCACATTAGCCAGCATGGTGAGAACATATAGTCTGACTTTGGATATATTTCTCGGGTGTGAGAATTTAAGGTTTTCGCAGCCAAGCTAGCGGCATCGCGAAAATGTTAAATACCATGATTCTAGAGGTATGTGCATAAGTCAAGGACTCTGTGATTATCGTAGCCTTGTTTACTAGTATGACGAGAATTTAGAGTACCATGATTTTGGATAGACGCATATGATTATCAGATTGTACCTTAAATGTTTTCGAACAAGTTTTCTCTACTTTTGTTTCAGTCATTCAAAAAAAAGAGAAAGAATTATTATTTGTTTGTTTTGTTTAGTTTCTTATTATTTAACTTAGGAGTAGGTTTAGATGTTTTTATATATAAACCTTTGTGTGACTTCTTACCATGAAATTCTTTCTTAATACCATGAATCGATGATTTTGCTAGACCTTATCTTGGATTGATATTTTAGCTCTGGGTTTCAAAATGATTCTTCTTTAAACAGATAAGCAAAACAGATTTTATCGTTATTTCTTTCTTGCTACTATTCTTGTATTAGATAATAATGATAATAAAACTATCTTGATTTCGTCAATCACCTGCTTTGCAATATTGGTAGGAATCGAATGTTGGTCTTGATATAGAATTTGATTTTATTTGGGACATGAGAATATAGATATAGTGGACACAGACATTTTGCCTGATACATATGCATGCTGCACTTGATTTCTACCTATCTGAATACATATTAATATGTCGTTAATTTTAAATTTTTAAAACCCCAATATTTCCGATTCTCTGCTTTTTCTAGCTTAACTCGTAATTTAAATATAAATTTCATGATAATAGTTTTGTTTACATCACTGCACATGTATGTTATACATAGGATTTCAATTCAAAAAATGTGTTTGGTTGAGTTTTGTGTTTGAATTTGTCAATCTAAGACTGTGTACTCAATCACAGTTAGGATCCCTTGAGAGATTCCTGGGACGAACCTTGAGAATCTTATTTTAACTTCGATTTGAAAACTCTTCTTCCCTTGATTTGATTTATCTTTACTTTCTGTTGTTGAATTTGATTTTGATGGATTATGGTTGAATTTGAGTTTATATTTATATGATTTAATAGATTTTTGTTCGTTTTTGAATCTTGATGTTAGTTGATAAATTTGATTTTTGGGTATCCATTATTGATTTAAATTAAATTTTGTTAAGATGAAATTATATGGGCTAGGTCATCTAAGTTATGGAATCTAGTCTTCTACAGTCATATTAGCCAGCATGGTGAGGACATATAGTCTGACTTGGATATATTTCTCGGGTGTGGGAATTTAAGGTTTTCGCAGCCAAGCTAGCGGCATCGCAAAAATGTTAAATACTATAATTCTAGAGGTATGTGCCTAAGTCGAGGACTCTGTGATTATCGTAGCCTTGCTTACTAGTATGACGAGGATTTATAGTACCATGATTTTGGACAGACGCATATGATTATCAGATTGTACCTTAAATGTTTCGAACATGTTTTCTCTTCTTTTGTTTCAGTCCTTCAAAAAAAAGTTATTAATTGTTTTGTTTGTTTTGCTTCTCATTATTTAACTTAGGAGTAGCTTTAGCTATTTTTATAAACCTTGGGTAACTTTTTGCTATGGGTTTCTTCATAATACAATGAATCGATAATTTTTACTAGACCTTATCTTGGATTTGATAGTTTAGCTCTGGGTTTCAAAAGGGTTCCTTCTTTTAAACAAATAAGCAAATAGATTTTATCGTTATTTCTTTCTTACTATTATTCTTGTATTAAATAATAATAATAATAATAAAACTGTCTTGATTACACCAATCACCTACTTTGTAATCTTGGAAGGAATCTAAATGTTGCTCTTGATATAGAATTTGATTTTTATATTGGGACATGAGAATATATAGTGGACACAGACTCTTTGCCTGACACGTATGCATGCTACACTTGATTTCCCCACCTATCTAAATACATATTAATATGTTGTTGATGTTTAAATTGTCAAAACCCCAATATTTCTGGTTCTCTGCTTTTTCTAGCTTAAACTCGTAATTTAAATATAAGTTTCATGTTATTAGTTATGTTTACATCACTGCAGATGTATGTTATACATAGGGTTTCAATTCAAAAAAATTTGGTTGAGTTTTATGTTTGAATTTGTCCAATCTGAGACTGTGTGCATATTAACCCTTAATACTGGATTCTAAATGTTTAGTTCAATTTGCTGTTTTTTTTTTCAAATGTAATATTTTGAGCTATATACATTGTGGTAAGTAGGGATATAAATTTAGGTTTCATATTCTTACATGTTAGGTTGTGATAAACGTTGGGTTGGTTGATGTTCGAATTTCTCCAAAATCCTAAAACTGAATACATGTTGACATTTTTCTACATTGATTTCTAATGTTTAGTTCAATTTCAGATTTAATATGTAATATTGAACTGTGTGCAGAGATAAATGTATGGATAGTATGTTAGGGTTTCATCTCTATCATGTTAGGATGTGTTGGGAGCATTGAGTTAGTTGTGATGTTTCAAATCCCTAAAAATCTGAAACTGCATTATGTTAATATTACCCTGGTTTAAATGTTAGCTTATTTTCAGATTTTGTATGTAAATGCTGAACTAAAACTGGGTTTAACCTTTCAATACTAAGCTATACCCTGTACAAGGACACACACACCCTAACTTAGTATACACTACCATGTAAACCTAACCCTTCCTCTCTATGTTATGTTTATATCTATATAGATATATATAGAGTTTATGCATACATGTTATAATGTATATAGATACATAACTAAATCTCTACCTCTTTATATAGATAAGTATATGGTTAGCTATGCATGTTATGAGTAAATATGTTGTGTATTGTAGATTATTTAACCAATATGCCATGAGTAGTGTAACTTGATAGCTATTGTTTCGAAACCCAAATCCTCCTATACTCTTCATGTATATTTCACATACACACACGCCTATTATCTAACCATATGAACATGTCCACATACACCCATACACACACGAACTACATAACTTGTACATAATGCTAGCTTTTTCCCCTCTAACGCTATATATATAAATATATTGTGATTGGATTTCCATGCAATTGGCTTTCATTATTTAACTTTTGATTTTGATTTTCTTGAATAGTACCCCTTATTAGATAAATGGTAGTTAACTTTACTTTAATTTGATAAGTACCAGTTTTCATATAGGATGGTAGACTGCCTTACAGTCTTGATGATTGTTATTTCTGTATCTTTCCAAGTTTAGCACCATAGATTGCTTGTGTGTTTTGATATCCTATGACCGTTTCGGTTAGCATGACTGGTATACCTAGATGAGACTTTCACTACCACCGTATGCCATGACCCTGTATGCCGTCCTTTTTGATGGTATGAATTGTTTAAGTTCTGGGACTTGATTGTGGGGGTTTGACCTAGGGGGAGTATGAACATTTTAATTTCGAGGACGAATTTTTTTTAAGGTGGATAGATTTGTCACCCCCAGTTTTCAAAAACAGGGGTATTTTTGTCATTTTACATTTTTGAATATTTTCAAAATTTATTTTATTATTTATGATATTATTTTGGGGTTGAAATTTATTTATTATTTATGATATTGTTTTGGGGTTATTTGAGTCGGGTTCGAATTTCAACTCAATCCGACTTGAAACGGGGACTCGGGGGTAGTTTAACTCTAGTGGGACCCACACACTAGTTAGGCATGGTCCACATGATATTAATTTTAGTCCACATGATATTAATTTTAGTTAGTAGTTAGACTAATTATTTATGGATATGTTTAGTTTAATTAGAGACTTAAAACTAGACTAAATTGACCTCAACCTTTAACCCATTCCTAATTTAAATCAAATAAATTAGTGGAGGGCATTTTGGACATTCAAATAGGGGACACCTAACCATTTTTGGGCAGCCACCTATGGGGGGGATAAGGAGTGAGTCACTCCTTCATTCATTTGTTTTCATCCACTTTCTCTCTCTTGTTCTTTCCCAAATTAATTTAGAGATGAACCTCCATTGATTTTATCTCCAAATCAACCCCTTCTTCCACCAAATCTTCTTTATTTCTCTTCTACTCCATGGTTAGAGGGTGCTAGCCAAGTTTGGAAGGATTCGGAGCTCGTTTGTGTCCTTTTGGAATCTCTACGTGTCGGTCCCGTGTCGGAAGGCTTTTCCTTTGAATCTCTCTCCCGGAAGGTATAATCTCTCCTCTAAACCACCTCTACATGCATATAGAAATATTTTGAACCCATATGAATGACCTCCATGGTTGTATCTCCATTTGTGTCCATTTCGTGTCCATTTGGAGGTCATAGGAGTGTCCTTTGTGTTGTGGTTGTGTCCATGTGGGAAAACCCCAAATTTGGACACACTATGTGGTGTTGTTATGTATGAATGAATTATTACATGTTCAATCTCATATTTTTGTATTGGAGATGTGTTCTATAGTGTCTCATATATATATATTAGTGTAGAGAGTGAGTTCTTGATATATATTATGTTATATACTTGTGTTACTTTTGTCTCAAACTACCTAAATTCGTCATAATTTTTATCCACGTTTTTAGTAGCTAGAGCAACTTAGAAATGTCATAACTTTTAGCTCATAACTCCGATTGACCTCCCAATTTTTTAAAAAGAAGCGTATCGAAGCTAGCTTTCTAAATATATATTTTAATAAGCCAAATTCGTTCTGAAACTTTCTGTAAAATTATTTGAGTGTCAGCTGTACGAAAGACGAACGCGTTTCGGTGTTTTTGCGATTCCGGGAGCTTTTGGACACGAAAATGCGATCCGTTTAAAGTTTCGGAAAGCTAACACAAAGATCTATAACATAGTTTAATCCTAGAATTTAATGAATGCTTAATTTGTACAGTATTGATTTTAAGTAGAAGATTACTATACGGCATATGCATTTTGTGTATCCTTGTATGTACAAATATGTATGTATGCATGTATATATATGTGTGTGTGTTAAGAGAATGTAATATAATATAGAGTATGCATAAATGATATAATGTATGAAAGTATATAATGTATTCAAATATGTATGTATAGGTGCATGAATGAATGAATGAATGAATGCAATGCATGAATAAATGGATGAAATGCAAGCATGTGGGTAATGCAAGGTATTGAAACATGTATGCAAGTATCCATATGTAAGTAAGTAACGTAATCAAGTATGAATGTATGCTATATATGAATGCCAACATGATAGGAATGTATGATGCCATATTAGAACTTAGCACCATGTTCATATGTTAAAACCCCTTCTACATGTTGACAGTAACCCCAAGCATGAATACACATAAAACCTACTTACTGTTATGAGTAAACCCTTTAATGTATAAATAAACCCTTTTGTTATGATTAACACCCACACACACACATGCTAAACCTATGCTTTACATGTTATTTCTTCTATGTGACACAATGAACCCTTGCTAAATGTTATCCTTCTAACATAACCCCCTCACACTTGAACACATTGTACTGCTATGTACACATTGCCATATCCACATTCATGTATCACTCACTCCTTGTATTTATGCACCTTGCTTGTAATAAAAATATATAAAAATATATATGTAATGTGTGTTTGATAACTTGTGTAGCTTTGTGATTTTGTGTGAGTGTTAGTCTAGGCTTGGTTAGGCCTAATGAGACTTGTTAGTCTAGGTTTAGACCTAAGTTAACCTAGTTTGACTAGTACGGTTGACCAGAGTTGACCAAGAGTTGACTTTGACCTAGAATGACCTAGAATCATGTAGAATGTATAGTAGAGCTTTATTTTACCATTTTGGACTTGTTGTGACTTGTGCTATTCTAAATAGGAGTCAGACACCTCTCCTCGGATAGTACATTTCCTTTGGACATTCAGATAGCAGGCGAGTACATTCTCTGATCATTTCATATCCTGTTTAGAATTATTTTCCTACTTAAATTACTTTACTTGATACTGTCACGTTGGTCACACCGATTGGTACTATATGGATCTTTTCATGAGATGTTATCCCCCTCGGGAGCATCGGATGCTGCATGTTTTGTGTGTTTCACGAATCATCACGTATCTCTATGCTTTCTCTGATTCACGAATCGCTTGTGACACATGTACTCTCATGTTCACAAAGCTATCATGAATCACCTTCACGTATCACTCATTTTATGAGCCATGTGAAGTTTCACGAATCTTAACATAACTTGAACAAATCCTTGTGTATTGATTGGGGATGGGGGAGTAGAAATAGGCATATGAATATTATCCAAGTAGTTGTAGTCATGAATCACTCTCTTAGCTGTAGTCATGAATCTCCTATGCCATTCACATGTTTATATTATACTCTGACTCACTAGCAACTGTTAGTTCTCTACTTATAGTAGATATTTCTATTACAGTTCTCTCTCTCTGTTTACATACTGTATTTTTTTCAGATCCTGTATCTTACTTTACTGCATGATTATATTTTCTAACCTGCTATGATTTGTTGAGATGTACTGTGCTCGCTCCTGTCCTGACTGGACCTATTGATAAATTTTACAGATAGCCTGGAGGTTGCCTACTTGCCTAGAGGAGACACAGTAGAGGTTGTATAGATAGCTAGGGTTTTGTTCATAGTTTATTTTCAGTTGTCTTGAGTTGTATTTATGGATTACTGTATTTAAGCTTTGAGATGTATTTCTGGGTTTATGTATCTTATACACTTAAACTTCTATCTGCTGTATCTCTTTTGGATTTCATGTTTTATCTATCTTCCATTATGCTCTACCTTAGATATGATTGAGTTTACATTCTACTATGTCACCCCCATTCGGAGAGTATAAACTGCTTAGCCTTATACTGTTAGATGCATGCGACCTAGGACAGTATTCTACCGTCGACACTGCGGCGTAGGCTGGACGTTGTTACGTTCTCGTACCCTCACAGTGGGTGCGGGTCGTGACACCCAATCCACCCTTGGTCGCATAGTGCCTATTTGGTTGTTTTTCTTATCCTATTTGGCTGATTTATGGCAAAAATTTCTTCCAACTCCCAACATGAAAGTTGTAGATCTTTTTCTTGGCTTCAAGAATATGTTACTAACTATTTATGCAAGTTTTCTTATTTATGATAATGTAAGAATAGAATACGATAGTGGCCCACTGTGGCCCACTCTTGACAAGTAAACTGACATGATATATCATGACATGCTGTTACGACAGCTAGTCTGACATGACAAGTATGAAAGACCTGGACACCGTGGGCGATTGTGTTTGTACAAATAAACTGGTACTGTCTTGCATCATGTCTAGGATGGGGATCCCTGAGTACCACGGTCAGGGGTACCTATAGAAATTGACTAAGGCTAATTAACTAGAATGATTCAGTAGTCATGAAGAGATTTCCAGCTACAGACAATCCCGTTATCTGGGCGCATTAAGTGGACTTGTAGCCTACCGACGAGTAGGGCATATTTCCAGCACACAGTCATGTGGTGCACCCTTCATAAACAGACATTCGACCCGGATAACAGGATAGTCTGCAGGGCTTATGGCTGTTGGGATAATCTCATTATATTTTGCTAGTAACTAGGCTGTGATAACCCTAGTTAGTTAAAAGTATCAAGCAGTACTCTTGATTGGCCGTGATTGATTGCCTAGTTAGTTAAAAGTATCAAGCAGTACTCTTGATTGGCCGTGATTGATTGGATGGAGTTATTCCAGCTTAGTCATCCTGATTCTGTGCAGGATTGTGACATGACATGATTATTGATGCTTGCCTTAACAATAACGATCGGGGGTCCAGTTTTGTTCAGGCGAAGGGTTACAACCCCGGTCCTTGTTTGGTTTAAGGGTTGTAACCTGGCTCCCGGAGCAGTTCTGTGTCCTCTATTCGTTTATTGTCTTATTGCAACCCTATTCCATGTTCGTCATGTTTTACCTTACCTTAATACCATGATTATTTATACTGGCCTTAGCAATAAAGATCAGGGGTCCAGTTCTGTTCAGACGAAGGGTTACAACCTCGGTCTTTGTTTGGTTTAAGGGTTGTAACCTGGCTCCCGGAGCAGTTCTGTGTCCTCTTTTCGTTTATTGTCTTTACTGTACCAATAGTATTTGAGACGGGTTTCTATTCAGGTGAAAGGCTGCAACCCCAGTCCTTGTTTGGTTTAAGGGTTGTGACCTGGCTACTTGAATGGTTTCTTCGTACTCAGTTTACTGTTGTTATCTCTATTATTATCAGTTCTTTTATTATTATTTATCTTTAATATTCTATTGTGATATGCTGGTTTTAGTTTCTAAGTGAAGCCTCCTTTGTGGCATTTGCTCTTTCTGGGGTCTGACCCAGCTGGTTTTGTGTGGCCAGATATCGGAGCAGCACCATAGGATCCACCTGTCTTCCAGCCAGATGGTGACCACCATGCGTAACCCTGACAACGAGTGGATTTCTTTTTGTCCTCCCACTTATTTGTAAAATTATTCTTTTGAGGCGTTTAGCCAACGAGCACTTGTTAGCTCGGTTGTATCTTTATTTACTGTCTGCCTACGGGCTGTGACATGATTAACAGATCCTAGGGTCGATCATGTATGACTAAACTCTTGCTAGTCCTGACATTTTGTAACGACTAGCTTCATGATCAGCTGAATATGTAATGTTGTAGACGCCTTACTATTGTATATTTGGTGATCTTACATCTTGTAACACTTACTTGCTTGTGATTGAGACACTAGGATTGTTCATGACCATAAGAGACTGTTGGCTTGTAGTTAAACCCTCATGTATCTAGACAGCCGTGACCGTATAGCGAGGTGGGTTGTACTTCAATATACGTAGCTGGCTATGTCTGCCCCCGCTCTCCAGTATTCTAGTTCTGGGACGTGACATGGTTTAAGTGGTGGCCCATGCAGGTCTTGTAAATCAAGATATGTGAGGGTTTACCGAATAGATGTCTCAATCAGTATTCGCCCTTGATCTCTGCTTGTATCTTCAAATCCCTGATAATCTTGACATGATCACATGCTTGGATCGTTGATCTATCCTGGTCCTTCTTTATTATTTCCTATGTCGTCTTCTTCAGCGACATTATTCCTGGACCTGTCGATCAGCAAGGCGGAGCACCTCCCGCGGACCAGCAGCAGCTTGGGGATCAAGCCCAGCATTCAGGAGTAGCCTCCAAAGTCATGCCTACTGGAGGAGAGTCTCCAGTTCAGCCCGTCCAGCCTGCAGAACCTGATGATGGCATTTTGGTGGGTCTCATCAGGTCACTATTAGCCTCTCATGATCGACGAGGAGATGCCTTGCACCAGGCGGTGGCAGACGCTTTGACCAAAGGAGGTCATCAGGGTAATAGCACGGCCAACAGCTTCAAGCGCTTGAACCCTCCCTTCTTCGACGGCAGTGAAGATGCGATCGCCACAGATGCTTGGCTTCAGGACACAGAGGTGATTCTAGAAGCAAACAGGACTCCAGAGAACGAGAAGGTGGCTGTAGTGCGCATGCAGTTACTAGATCTTGCCTGCAACTGGTGGACAGCGCAGGCCGATGGATTAGTGGGCCCTATTTCATGGGCAGTATTCAGGAAGAGATTCTAGACCAAGTATTTTGATGCTGTAGCTCGGTATGATCTACAGACGAGGTTCACCAATCTGAAGCAGATGGGCAGAACGGTCGATGGATATGTGGTCGAGTTATCCAGGCTTAGTCGGTTTGCTCCCACCTTTATGGCGACCGAGTTCGATAGAGCCCAGCGGTTCCAGCAGGGGCTCCACCTAGAGATTTTATTGGCGGTGGAGCAGTTTGAGCATCAGACTTTTGATGCAGGGTTGAGAGCAGCACGAAGGCATGAGTATACCTACCAGAGGATCATGGATAGGACCGGAGGTCGGAAGCGATCTCACGGCCAGATGAATCAGTCATCAGTACCAGCCCCGGCAGCCAGGGCTTTGACCATTGGATCTCCGAGGCGGGCGGCCTCAGTGACATCGGTTCAGCATTCCATCCCGACGTACCCTCAGCAGCAAAAGCAGAAGCAGTCTTCCGCAGTGGGATGTTCACACTGCGGGAAGCCAGGGCATGTGGTATCAGAGTATCGCAGAGCACAGGGTTTGTGCTTGGTTTGTGGTACCCCGGACCACAGGGTTGGGAACTTTCCAAACAGGAGGAGTTCATCGGCTTTCTCTATTCCTTCAGTTAGAGGACCAGCACCAGTCCAGCAGCAGCAGCAGCTGCAATACCTATTCCCGAGGCCATTGTCGACGCAGGCCCAGGCATTCCAGCAGCAGAGACCGTAGCAGTATGCCCAAGCCCAAGCCCTGATCCAGAGCAGGCAGAGGAATTTTCAGTAGAGGGGACCCGCACCCGGAGGACATGGTCAAGTGCTGGCTTTGACCATGAAAGAAGAAGGAATAGCACCAGGAGAGGTAGTGGCAGGTACTATTCTCATCAACACCTTTCTAGCTTCAGTATTATTTGACTCTGGTGCATCGTATTCATTTATGTCTGTACGATTCGCGACACGGGTAGGACTGGAGCCCGAGTCATTATCAGTAAGGCTCAATATACTTACTGGTAACGGACTTGTGGGAGTAGATAGAGTATTTTTCTCGTGTCGGATCATAGTTAGCGGTAGAGAATTCCCTGCTAGATTAATAGAGTTTCCGATGGCCGATTATGATATGGTCTTAGGGATGGATTGGTTGAGGGACCAGTATGCTAGGATAGACTGCCACATTGGCAGGGTTATTTTTAGCATTCCAGGCGAGCCGGAGTTTTTCTTCTCCCGAGGCGAAGTTGAACCTTCTTCTCCAGTATTACGGATGGCAGTAGCAGCAGTGCAGTTGCCTCGGATAGTCGAGGAGTTTCCAGATATTTTCCCAGAAGAGCTTCCAGGAATGCCGTCGGAGCGAGAGATCGAGTTTACCATCGACTTGATTCCCTGGACAGCCCCAGTGTCAGAGAGAGTCTACAGGATGGCGCCGTCAGAGCTAGAGATATTGTACAAGATGATTGAAGAACTCAGAACCAAGGCATTCATTCGTGCTAGTGGATCGTCTTGGGGAGCCCCGATGCTTCTTGTAAAAAAGAAGGATGGTACGTCCAGATTGTGTGTTGATTATCGTACCTTGAACTCAGTGACAATTAAGAACAGATACCGTCTCCCAAGGATAGATGACTTGTTTGATCAACTCAAAGGGGCGTCAGTATTTTTGAAGATCGACTTGCGGTCAGGATACCGTCAGATCAGAATCAGAGAGCAGGACATCCCGAAGACAACGTTCAGATCGAGGTATGGGCATTAGGAGTTCCTTGTGATGCCATTTAGAGCAACCAATGCACCGCCAGTATTTATGGACCTCATGAAACGTATCTTTATGCTTTATTTGGATCAGTTCGTGATTGTGTTCCTAGACGTCATCCTAGTCTACAGCAAGAGTGAGACGGAGCATGAGCAGCATCTCCGAGTTGTCCTCCAGATTCTCAGAGAGTACCAGCTGTATGCCAAGTTTAGTAAATGTGAGTTTTGGCTCGATCGCATTTCGTACTTAGGCCATATCATCACCAGAGGGGGAGTAGAAGTGGATCCCCAGAAGATCGTGGCTATCGAAACGTGGCCGGTACCTCGCACAGTGGCAGAAATTCGTAGTTTTCTTGGCTTGGCCAGTTACTACCGACGATTTGTTTCAGACTTTGCTCGAATTTCAGCGCCATTGACCCAGTTGACCCGCAAGGATGTGCAGTTTGCTTGGACAGCAGAGTGCCAGGATTCTTTTAAGAGGTTGAAGCGAGGCTTGATGACGACTCCTATTCTCACGCTTCTAGATGGAACCGGAGGATTCTCAGTGTATTGTGATTCTTCGGGCAAAGGTTTAGGATGTGTTCTGATACAGCATGGGAAGGTAATAGCATATACGTCACGACAACTTCGTGACCATGAGAGGAATTACCCAACCCATGACTTGGAGCTGGCAGCAGTAGTGTTTGCACTTAAGCTTTGGAGGCACTACCTATATAGAGATAGGGTGGAGATTTTCACCAACCACAAGAGTCTGAAGTATGTGTTCACCCAGAAGGATCTCAATATGCGTCAGAGGTGATGGCTAGAGCTGCTTGTAGATTATGACATCAACTTACAGTATCATCCTGGGAAGGCCAACGTTGTTGCGGATGCATTGAGCAGGAGAGCCGGAGTTTATTTCCTAACAGCGCAACCAGAGCTGTTAGCCGATCTTCAGAAGATGGGCATAGAAGTTATCCTTCCTTCCAGTGTGGCATTGATGGCCAGCATGCAAGTTCAGTCCACTATAGTCGAGAGGATCCGGATGGCGCAGTCAGCAGATTTCAAGCTTCAGCGACTCAGAGCAGAGTGTAAGGCAGGACGAAGACCAGAGTTATGTATCCATGAAGATGGTACACTTCGACATGGGAAGCGTCTTTGTATACCCAGTGGAGATATCAGACCGGAGATCATGACAGTGGCTCACAGTTCGCAGTATATCATTCATCCCGGCGGTATGAAGATGTACCGTGATATTCGCCAACACTTTTGGTGGAATGGCATGAAGAGGGAGATAGTCCGATTTGTCTCTCGATGTTTGGTTTGCCAACAAGTTAAGGCTGAACATCAGAGACCAGCTGGACTACTTCAACCATTGCCAATTCCAGAGTGGAAATGAGAGCATATAACCAAGGATTTTGTGACTGGATTGCCTAGATCCCCGGCTGGAAGAGACGCTATTTGGGTTGTCGTAGACAGGCTCACGAAAGTGGCTCACTTTTTCCCATTCAGAGTTGGTCAGTCGACGGCTCAGCTAGCGGAGATGTATCTTCGACAGGTTGTCAGATTGCATGGTGTACCAGTCAGTATCACCTCGGACAGAGATTCCAGGTTTACGTCGCACTTTTGGCATAGCCTGCAAGAGAGTTTGGGGACTCGCCTCCAGTTCAGCTCAGCGTATCACCCACAGACAGATGGTCAGTCAGAGCGTACCATACAAACCTTGGAAGACATGTTGAGATCTTGTACACTCGACTTTGATGGTTCGTGGGAAGATTACCTGCACCTGGTAGAGTTCTCGTACAATAACAGTTTCCAAGCTAGTATCCAGATGGCACCGTTCGAGGCACTGTATGGTAGGAAGTGTCGATCCCCGCTAGCATGGGACAATGTCGGAGAGAGATAGATGCTCGATCCAGAAATGATTGCTCAGACAGTTGAGGTGGTCAAAAGAGTCCGAGATCATCTTCGAGTTGCCCAAGATCGCCAGGGTCATTGTGCCGATTCTCACCGGCGTTCCCTTGAATTTTCTGTCGGCGACCATGTATTTATGAGGATTTTGCCTAACCGTGGCATCATTCGTTTCGGCGTATGGGGAAAGCTTAGTCCTAGGTATATAGGACCGTTCGATATTCTGGAGCGAGTAGGAGATGTATCCTATCATCTCGCTCTTCCGCCGTCATTGCGTAAGGTACATGACGTATTCTATATATCCCAACTGCGACGGTATATCTCGGACTCGAGCCACATCCTGGATCATTCGAAATTGGTTGTTGGTACCAACCTTTCGTATGAGGAGAGGCCCGTGTCTATATTGGACCGGAGAGATAAGACACTCAAGAACAAGACTATCAAGTTAGTCCGAGTTGCTTGGGGTCATCACTCTTTGGGTGAGTCAACGTGGGAGCGTGAGGATGATATCTGATCACGATATCCCGACCTGTTTGACTTGTGAGGTATAATGTCTTCCTTATGTCTTATGTCTTCGATTCCTTGCATGCATGATTGATTGGTTGATTGATTGATTGCCTAGTATAGCTTGCCTGTAATAGTATAGCTTGTTCTTGTCCCTCTAGCCTCTTAATTAAATTCTGAGGAAAGAATTCTTTTAAGGTGGGTAGAGTTGTAATGCCTGTGGTTCGTATTGCGTATCTTGGTATACGTATACGTAATTTGACCCGTATTGCATGTCTTCCTGCTTAATTTATTCTAGCATTTCATTAGCTGGTTTATTCTTGGGTTGGTTCGGCTGGCTTGGTTTGCTTTGGTTCATCATGAGCCAAGGTGAACCCTCCTACCTACCACCACCCTTCTTATTTAATCCATTCCCTTCAGTCTCTCTCCTCATCTACTTCTTCTTCTCCACCATTACTTCTTCAACCACCAGGAGAGTGAGAGAGAGAGAGCTTAGGCAAGTGCATCTTGCTTCATGGAGGAACACAAATTTTATTGTTCCATTCTCTTCTTTACAACATTCTAAAACACTTTAGTACTTGGCATTTTTAATTTCCATGACTCATTGCTTGTAGATCTAAGTTTATTTGATTTTCAGATTTCTTGATTTTTGATCTGTTTAATTTTGTTATTATCAAGTTCTGATGGTTCTATGTTGTAGAGAATTCAATTCTGCCCCATTTTGACCTATGGAAGTCCAAATTTGGACTTATAATGAAGGTTTTATGGAGCTTGGAAGCTATGGGTTCCATGGCCATCCTTCTCAGATTTTCGGAGAAGATGGGTACCCATCTACTCAGCCGCATAGATGAGTACCCATCTACTCAGCCACATGAGTACCCATCTACTCAGCCGCATAGATGAGTACCCATCTACTCAGCCGCATAGATGAGTACCCATCTACTCAGCCGCATGAGTACCCATCTACTCAGCCGTATAGATAAGTACCCATCTACTCAGCCGCATGAGTACCCATCTACTCAGCCGCATAGATGAGTACCCATCTACTCAGCCGCATGAGAACCCATCTACTCAGTCGCATAGATGAGTACCCATCTACTCAGCCGCTTGAGTACCCATCTAGTCAGCCGCATAGATGAGTACCCATCTACTCAGCCGCATGAGTACTCATCTACTCAGCCGCATAGATAAGTACCCATATACTCAGTCGCTTGAGTACCCATCTATCCAGCCGCATAGATGAGTACCCATCTACTGCCGCATGAGCCCCCAATCCACCTTTGGCCGTATAGTGCCTATTTGGTTGTTTTTCTTGTCCTATTTTGCTGATTTATGGCCAGAATTTCTCCCAACTCCCAATATAAAAGTTGTAGATCTTTCCCTTGGCTTCAAGAATATGTTACTAAGTATTTAAGCAACTTTTCTCATTTATGATAATATAAGAATAGAACACGATTGTGGCCCACTGTGGCATACTCTTGACAAGTAAACTGACATGATATATCATGATATGCTGTTACGACAGCTAGTCTGGCATGACAAGTATGAAAGACCTGGACACCGTGGGCGATTGTGTTTGTACAAATAAACTGGTACTGTCTTGCATCATGTCTAGGATGGGGATCCCTGAGTACCACGGTCAGGGGTCCCTACTAAAATTGACTAAGGCTAATTAACTAGAATGATTCAGTAGTCATGAAGAGATTCCCAGCTTCAGGCAATCCCGTTATCTAGGCACATTAAGTGGACTTGTAGCCTACCGACGAGTAGGGCACATTTCCAGCACACAGTCATGTGGTGTACCCTTCATAAACGGACATTCGACCCGGATAACCGGATGGTCTGCAGGGCTTGTGGCTGTTGGGATAATCTCATTGCATCTTGCTAGTAACTAGGCTGTGATAACCCTAGTTAGTTAAACGTATCAAGCCGTACTCTTGATTGGCCGTGATTGATTAGATGAAGTTATTCCAACTTAGTCTTATCCTGATTCTGTGCAGGATTGTGACATGACATGATTATTGATGCTTGCATTAACAATAACGATCGGGGGTCTAGTTCTGTTCAGGCGAAGGGTTACAACCCCGGTCCTTGTTTGGTTTAAGGGTTGTAACCTGGCTCCCGGAGCAGTTCTGTGTCCTCTCTTCGTTTATTGTCTTATTGCAACCCCATGCCATGTTCGTCATGTTTTACCTTACCTTAATACCATGATTATTTATACTAGCCTTAGCAATAAAGATCAGGGGTCCAGTTCTGTTCAGGCAAAGGGTTACAACCCCGGTCCTTGTTTGGTTTAAGGGTTGTAACCTGGCTCCCGGAGCAGTTCTGTGTCCTCTCTTCGTTTATTGTCTTCACTGCACCAATAGTATTTGAGACGGGTTTCTATTCAGGTGAAGGGCTGCAACCCCGGTCCTTGTTTGGTTTAAGGGTTGTGACCTGGCTACTTGAATAGTTTCTTCGTACTCAGTTTACTGTTGTTATCTCTATTATTATCAGTTCTTTTATTATTATTTATCTTTAATATTCTATTGTGATATGCTGGTTTTAGTTCCTAAGTGAAGCCTCCTTTGTGGCACTTGCTCTTTCTGGGGTCTGACCCAGCTGGTTTTGTGTGGCCAGATATCGGAGCAGCACAAGAGGATCCACCTGTCTTCCAGCCAGATGGTGACCACCAAGCGTAACCCTGACAACGAATGGGTTTCTTTTTGTCCTCCCACTTATTTGTAAAATTATTCTTTTGAGGCGTTTAGCCGACGAGCACTTGTTAGCTCGGTTGTACCTTTATTTACTATCTGCCTACGGGCTGTGACATGATTAACAGATCCTAGGGTTGATCATGTATGACTAAACTCTTGCTAGTCCTGGCATTTTGTAACGATTAGCTTCATGATCAGCTGAATATATAATGTTGGGGATGCCTTACTATTGTATATTTGGTGATCTTACATCTTGTAACACTTACTTACTTGCTTGTGATTGAGACACTAGGATTGTTCATGACCATAAGAGACTGTTGGCTTGTAGTTAAACCCTCATGTATCTAGACAGCCGTGACCGTATAGCGAGGTGGGTTGCACTTCAATATACGTAGCTGGCTATGTCTGCCCCCGCTCTCCATTATTTTGGTTCTGGGGCGTGACATCGAGATTACTTCAACTTTGGAATCATGCCATGCCAGTGCACTGCTGGCTGCAGTGAACCCACAATCTCGATAATTCAAATAAATGGCGACAGTGCACTGTTGTCTTGCCGTTACGAGTCATCGAAAACTATTCTAACTACATTCATAAAATTTCAAAGGAGATTTTAGAATTTTAACAAGTTGATCATGATAGAAAAATATAAGTATATATTCTTGAAGAAAGTTATCAATTTTGAAAATAAAACAATTGATTAGGGAGAAATGACTGAAGATGAGCAGTATAAACATTCTAATTTCTATCAAAAGTAACTCGAGGTAACATATGGATACTTTAATTGGAAAAATAATTCCTTATGACAAGATGGAAATAAATAAGCCATTCAGACTTACGATATGAGGATGATATCTAAAGAGGAAAGAAAAGAAAATTTGAACAATTAAGGCTTGAATTCGAGGAAGACGTAATCTAACAAGCGAATAGTCTACCCACCTTGGATCCTATTATCTTATTAAGCACAATAATATATCCTTCTATGAATGTCATCTAATAGGATTTAGAATTCAAAGAAGCCTTGGCTAAGTCATATGGCCTACTTAGCAACCTTAACTACCCAATAGTCAAATTCAATAAGGGACTCTTATTCCTAGTCATTCTCCTAAAATCAAATTAATCGTAATTGTGAATGAGCACTTCCTAGTCGCAGGCTCGCAGTAGTACGAATAACTTAAGTACTACCACGAGTTCGTAATCGTTTGCAAAAACTGACCTGCATGGGCCACCACAAAAACTTGTCACGACCCGCATCCGCTTTTCAGATACGAGTGCGTATCCAAACCAGCCTACGCCGCAATGTTGACGGTAGAACGCTGTCCAGGACACAATAAAACAAAATGCTCATAAAACAATTATTATTTCTTATTCACAATATCTAAATTATTTTACAACATTTTAAAGTTCCCATTTAATCCAAGTACAATGTCTCACAGAAGAAAATAAAACCACTAATCTATCTAACTAATCTTCTAGGTTGACTTCAGCATACCCATGTCTCCCCAATGCTAAGAATAACATGAAAGAGCATAAGAAAGAAATATGCTATTCCGCGTCAGAAGAAGCAACTGGCACATTGGTAATGTCAGTGTCACCAAGATACGCACCATAAACCTCGGAACAGACCACGTCGTCTAAAGCTGAAAAATAGTTACCCAGTCAGGATTGGAGCAAGATCACCATAAATTACATTACACAATATAATATACAAGCACACAAAATAGCAATAACGAAAGGATGAATATGACATGATATAAAAGAGATCACTATATCATGGTAAATAGTTGGAGAGTACAATTAAGACATGGAACAGTTGAAGGTATAATTAAGACACAAGACAATATGAGAGGAGGACGAATATAAGACAAACCACTGGACAATATGTCAACACAAATCAAATCACATGTACTGTGTTTTAGAATACAAGTGTTCCACATGTGGAGGGGTTAGGACGTCTGAAAGTCGGTACATGAGGTGCAACGACTGCTATGGCAACATAGGTCATAAAATAAAGAATAACATGCAGCATAAAATAAAGGCAACATAGGTCATAGTAATAATTGCCTTGCTGCAGAAAGGATGAAATCGTGACTCACAACGTTGTTCGATATACCCCGACACACAAATGATCATAAGTTAGATATTAAAAATCACACTCTAAAAACCCTAGAAAGTGGCTGATGGTTTAATATAATTAATTCTATTATTTCTGAAATAAATCATCTAAATACCTAATTTAATCTACTATAATTCTGGAATTAAAATTAAATAATAATTTTTAGCTAAAGAAAATGACAGTTTTTAATTCAGAACACATGGCACGCAAATCAAGGCGCATCGATGACTAAGTAGTCAAATAACATAAACTCGATGAATTGAGTGTGATCCCTAGTCGATTTTAGTACGAGTGCACTGGAATCGGTCGTGCCACAAAATCACGCTTTGGTCAAAAGATATCGTCATTATGGCTAACCATGACCAAATCGATGATTCTACGGCCAAAACTAAGTTCTACGAATTAATTAAAATATTAGATGAATATATTATTTTTTGGAAAAAATATATATCGTATACCTCTGTGTTAGCTTTCCGAAACTTCAAACGGTTCATTATTCTGATTCTTGGTTCTCCCGAAATCTCGAAAACACCGAAACGTGTCAAATTTCAGACAACCCGACACTCTACAAAATTTCCAGAAATCGAGGTTCAAAATTTATGAAAACTAATTGGATATTCAGAAACCTAACCTTGATACTCTTCCAAAAAAAGGGGAAAACTAATTGGATATTCAGAAACCTAACCTTGATACTCTTCCAAAAAACGGCACGAAAAAATCACATCAGGGTTGGCGGCAATCGCTCCGGGAAGTTGGGGATATCCAAGGAACACTCTCCTCAAAGTCAGGTATCTCCAAGGAATTATAGAAAGAGAGCAAGAGAGAGAGAGATAGAGAGAGGGAGAGAGGGGGTGTGGTGTATCAGTTAAGAGCAGAATTGGTAAGTCTTGTGCAAAAAAATAGGCGGACCACTACAGTTTCTACAGTCTAGGGACTGAGTCAGTAGGTAGTTCCCTGTGTGTATCAACACGATGGGGCAGTATGTGTAACTGCAGAGTAGCAGTAGTATAGAACTGCAGTTGTATGTGGACAGTAGATTGGGTTGGGACTGAACTGAATGTGTAGGAGTGCAGCTGCAGGAAGTGCAGCAGAAGCATGAATTTGACGTGAATAATTTGACAAAAGTTACAAATATATGATATAATGAAGATCCACCTGGAGATACTTTTTATATAACAGTCCAAATTTCATAAGAAGTTCAAGAACTCTAGGGATAAAAAAAAGAAGATAATTGAGAACATATTATTGTGTAAATCTCTGATTACTTCTAACACATACTTTTATATGAAGTGTTCCTAATTTGTTTCCAAGCTAATAATGCCCTGCATAAAAGAATATAAAAAGTCATTTTAGAAATATTTGAAAATGTTAGATATCCAACAATGAGTATATGATAATTAATATATTACCATCAATTATATAAATGATGACACACAAAATAAACATTATGCAAAACGAAGTGGTAGATTTTATTTGAAAAGAAAAAAAAATGAGATAAAGGGATGCTAATAACAACATGGAAAAGCTTGGCTCACTGATTACTTTATAACTAATATAGAATATTACAAAATCACAGTACATAAAAAGGTAAGCATAAACTTTAAAGGGAACTAAATAGTGTATGATGAAGTGGATAGCCTACTCCAAGTAAATAGCAAAGAGGCATGGCAGTAAATGGCAAAGAGGTATGGCGAAATCGACATAATCTCAACTCTATAGTAACTGATATGATAATATAAATATTGGCAATTCCTTTATAGAGAAAGCATCTTTAAGTTGAGGTAACAATGGCTTACTAGGATCTATGAAGCCAATATTGGCAGACTGCCCTTTTTCCAGTAAACACTGCCATGTTGCTGTCTGCTTCCTGAAATTGACACAACCTTTCCATAGTCCACTTTTGATTTTACTTTTTCTAGTAGAGTATCTAATGCATCCACCCACATCAATGTAGGGGAAACTATCTTACTATTCTTTGAGGGATCTCTGTAGACTCCATCTTTGGTTTTATATTGTGGCAATTCAGAATCAAAATGTACAGTTTCTGAAACAACAATGTTGAGCTTGAAATCTAGCACAGTTGCCTTTAGTGACCTATTAACCAAAAGATCAGACAGAAACATTAGAAGACTTCTTTATACAAAGCAGCTTCAGGGGTAATTATGATTTAGTGCTAAAGATGACATACACAATTCATGACAATGTAAGGTTAATTTGGTTTGTTTAATAGAATGTGGCAGATAGCAAACAGGAAGAATATGTTAAGGTATATAGATATACATGATCTAAGAATAACCAAGTATGCTTCTTCAAATTTACAAATAAAATCAGTATATTTGTATGTAGGGATAAGCAATGTGATCAAATCAGAGAACATGAGCCATCCATGTTTCATATTATAGGCCAGATAAGAGAAATTCTCCCTCCAACTCATTCTTCCCCACCAGTTTCTTATGACATCCATTTACCATAAATATGAGTTCACATTAATGGAGATGTTTAATGCAAAAGTTTTATTTCTATTTCATTTCAGACTCCACTTCTGCAATTCACATCCCTCCATTTGATTTTGAATAAAAGGTCTGAATCTATTACTGGTTACCAGTTGATTACCAGCTATACCACAAATTGTCTGATTAAAACTAAATGTTCTTAGTAATCTGCAGTTTCTAATATATCTTCATTTTCATAAGAAGAAATAAAGATCCACTTACATTAAAACTGATATAAAGAACTGATTCATCTTACTTCTCCTGGATAATACCATACAGGCGCTAAAAACTGATATAAAGAACTAATTCATCTTTAAGAAGACAGATACAAAAAAACTGATGCATCTTTAAAAAGTCTATAAAAACTGATACAAAGAACCATCTTGGAAATAAACAATTATAAAAAATTCCAGAACATTTCAGACTGTGAAATAAGAATGATATAAAGACTAATACAAATAAGATTGATTCATCTATAAAAGGTCACAATTATTAATATCCATAGTCTCCCTCCATAATAAAACTGACAAAGAACCATCTTTATTATCCTTTATTGTACTTAATAAAACTGATACATCTTTGAGCTAATAAGACTAATACAAGAACCATATAGGAACATCTTTCATGTATCTTCTTCACCAATGCTTATTGCATTATTCGTATTTGGTTCTCTTGGCTCACCTAACCAATTATCAATATCCATGTCATCGTTAAAAGGCTCAACATCCATATCGTAATAGTCTCTAGGTAGTACTTTTATTACGCAATACCAATCATGCTCAATAGGGTCTTGCACATAAAAAACTTGATGCACTTGAGTTGCTAACACAAAAGGATCATTCTTATATATTAATTTTCTAAAATTAACCATGGGAAGTTTATACTCATCTATCCTCCATTGGAACCAGTTGCATTCAAATATCACGAAACTTAGATGTCCATAATAGTCTAACTCAATAATCTGCTTCACTATTCCATAATAAGTAACCTCACTTTCAACTGGATTTCGATCTTTGTTACTTGCAAATCTTGAAGTGGATGCATTAATGACTACCCAACAATTCTGAGTTCATTTTCCCAGATCACGATCTAGAGTGCGGAACCTATAACCATTTACAACGTAACCCCTGAATCTTTTTGAAGCATAATTAGGGCCAAGCGATAACCATTTTATTTCTTCGGACACTTGCTCATTTCACACACGTTCTGCCAACCACCCATCAAATTCTTTGCTATGATAATGTGCATAAGCCCATTCCCTTGATCTTTTACGAGATCTTTGACCCTACATAATCTCAGAATGTTCTCTACACATAAAAAAACAAGTCTTTAAGGTAAATATAGTAAAATATAGAAATTATTTAATAATAATATAGATTCTTGCATAGTGCCTTACTCGAGATATGCGTTGATCTTGGTGGTGTTGAACAATACATATCGATGTGCTTGAACCCAAGCGGTCTCGGTTACTACAAACATTTCACCATTCCCTACAGGTCGACCATATGTTGTAAGATCGGATGAAACTTGTACTTCAGAACCAACATTTTTAGAGTTTCGAGATAGTCTATTAAATCATGTATCAACACTCTCATGAAGATATCTAGAACAAAAAGTCAAGCACTCTTCGGCTATGTAACCCTCTGTAATGGAGCCTTCTGGTCGGCTTCTATTTTGAACATACGATTTAAGAACGCCAAGGTACCTAGTAATAAGAAAACATTACGATAAATAATTGTAACTTAATCTAGAAATGTACCAAATTCAGTATTTATACATACCTTTCAATAGGATACTTCCAACGATATGGAACAGGTCCTTCGATCCTAACCTCGTGTGCTAGATGAATTGGCAAGTGCATCATAATATCGAAAAAAGATGAAGGAAAAATCATTTCCAATCTGCAAAGCGTTTATGCAATTTCACCTTCTAGCTCGTATAGATCGTCTAAGTCAATGACCTTTGCACGTATACGTCTAAAAAAGTCTCCTAATTTAATCAATGTTCTGCAATATTGGTAGGCAAAGCTCTTCGTACAGCAAGTTGAAGCAAATAATGTAGAATAAAATAACAATCATGACTTTTTAGCCCAGATATTTTATACCCCTTGAGTTGCACACAACGGGAAATGTTTGATGCATACCAATCAGGAACCCTAACCCCTTTTAACACCTTACAATTTTTTGTTTGTTTTGACACCATAGAGAAACTGGCAGCAGGCAAATACTTGTTATTGGATGCATCCTCTCTTATGTGAAGTTCAGGCCTAACGCCAATATCCTCTAAGTCAAGACGACCTTTCATATGATCTTTTGATTTTCCTTGCATATTTAAAAGTTTTCCAAGAACCTTATCACATACGTTTTTCTTAATATGCATCACATCAAGATTGTGGCGAAATATATTGAATTTCCAATACGGTAACAGAAAGAAAATGCTTTTTTTCTTCCATGGACCACTATCTTTGTCTTTTTTCTTTGATTGAGTCTTCCCGAACTTATTTTCCATGTCCCCCACCTGCTCTAAAATGTATGTCCCAGATAACAAAGCTGGTGCACTATCCAGTTCTTTTCCTCCATAGAATGACTTCGTATCATGGTGCCATTTGTGGTCCGCATCTAGAAATCTACGATTTCCATGATACCAAATTTTTTGCTATTACGTAGATAGATAGATTTAGTATCATAACAACATATAGGACATGCCAATCTCCCTTTCGTGCTCCACCCTAATAACATGGCATATGCAAGAAAGTCATTGATTGTCCATAATAGTGTAAGACGCATCATAAAATTTTCATGCATTAGTGCATCATAGGTCTTGATCCCAACATTCCAAAGATCCTTTAACTCATCTATTAGTGGTTGCAAGTAGACATCAATATCTTTCCCTGGGGATTCTTTCCCAGGAATAAGAAGTGCCATCATAAAATTAGGAGGTTTCATACACATCCAAGGGGGCAAATTGTATGGCATCAACACAACAGGCCACATGCTATATTGAATGTTTATTGTCCTAAATAGATTAAAACCGTCACTGGATAAACCAAGCCTTACTTTACGAGTGCCGCATGCAAAACTAGTATCAACGGAGTCTAAAGCTTTTCAAGCTTCTGAATCTGCTGGATGCCTTAACTTACCATCCTTATTACGACCCCCATCATGCCACCTCATAGATGCAGCTGTTTTTGAACACATAAAGAGACGCTGGAGTCTTGTTGTCATTGGAAAATGACGTAATATTTTTTTTGGAATTCTTTTTACAGCAGGTAATGAAACATTGTTAGGTGTTGTAGGATTCTCATCGACATTTTTTTGAGTTTTTTCCCTCATTTATGACCCACCTACAAGCACTACAATGATGGCAAATATCCGCATTTGCATATTCTTTCCAAAAGAGCACATAATCATTTCTACAAGTATCAATTTTATTGCAGCCAAGTCCCAACCCTCGCATAAGGCTTTGAGTCTCATTAAAAATTTTGGGAATTGACTTCAACTGTGGAAATGTAAATTTTAAAATCTCTAGAATTGCAGTAAAACCAGCATTGGTAATACCATAAAGACATTTTGCAAGAAACATCCGGACAATGAAACTAAGTTTACTAATTGGGGTTCCAGGATAGAGATCTTGTTTACAATCTTCCAACAACTGATACAATCTCTCTAAATCAGTTTCAATTCCTTCTCTGAACTCATCATTATTTGCATTCTCTTCCTCCTCAAGATATTCAAAAATAAAAGGATGGGCATCATATAATAACCCTTCAATATCGTATTGTAAATGTGGCATGCCTTCCCTCGTATCAAGAAACTCGACATTAGAATGCGTGAAACTCTCACCATGAAGATTCCAATTGGAATATAATGGGTCAATACCTTTGATTATCATATGATTATTTACCTCTTTCCGGTTTTTCCACACACAATTATTACAATTTACACAAGGGCACAAAATCTTTCCTCATTGTGCTGCATTATCAAATTCAAATTTAAGAAATTCTATTACTCCATCTTTATACAAACTCCCAGTTCTATCACAATGGATCCAACTTTTGTCCATATTTGATATATTTAAACAACTGTGGAAGGAAAAAAAGTACAATTAAATGACTAATAAAGTTCAACAAAATATAAGAATGCACAAGTAACTAGAAGAAATAAGCTAAAAGATAATTTCATGTCTCATTGTCGAGTTCACACTTTTCGTAGATATTTACATTTTACAAATCGGAACAGTTATTTCTTAGATATTCTTTTGGTAACATTATGTAACATAGAATGTTATGACTTGTTATATATATACACACTAATAAATTCTAAATATATTTATAAAATTTCCTAAAAACTCAAAAATATTTCTAAAATATTTGGATAAATCTTTTATACAATTTTACCTATTACGATTATAACAAGACTATTAAATAAATTATTAAATCAAATACAAAGCTATTAATAATTATAATACTATAATTTATATTAAATAAAAATAACAATAATAGTAATAATAATAATAATATTTGAAAATTTATAAACAAAATTAACATATAACCTATTAAAAAAATCTTTAAGCTCTTCTCTTTTCTATAACTCCCACACTTTCATACCATGCAAATTATTTAGTATCTAAAATATTTATATTTAATATTACCCACAAAAATCATATATAAAAAGTACCTATTTATAGAAGTAACTAAAAAATGTTTATAAACAGGAAAAAAATTGGAAAACAGGGAGTTTACATCATACCCAACTTATAAAAATTTCGTTCTCGAAATTAAAATAAGCCTAATATCAAGAAACAACGAGATTAATTATGACGGAAGAGCAAGTATGTCCAATCGTACCTTAGTTTTCGAGAAGATGGAGAGGGTATCTTCATTCAAGATTCTACCCAACTTATAGAAGTTGGGTAATCGTAAAAATTATTGTTACAAGATTCTGAGAAGGACAATTTCTAAGGAGAGGCACGAGAATATTGGACACCTCTGACCACAAATCATGGATTCTATGTGAGCCTAGATATTTTTATGGGGTACTTGGTCAATAACTTCTATGGATGGGGTCATGCTCTAATGAGATAGTAGGCATCTCTTATTCGAATGTAAATAAAACATGTCGGTTCAAAGAATTTCACTCTTCGTCTAACATGGGTAACTAAGAGATGATATAATAAGTACAGAAACCTTGTTATAGACTATGATTAGGTAAGTGTTTGGAATCCTTAGGTTGCAATGACTAATGTGTGCAGGATTGGTGTTTGGTGTTGTGTTGGAGGTATGTGCTTGCTTGGGTGGAACGTATATGTCATAGGTGTGATATGTCTTGCACGGATCATGGATATTTAGTTTGTTTAACTGGGTTGATATTGGTTAAAATCAAAATGGAATGAAAATAGGTCTCTATGGTGTGTTCTGAGGGGAAATGTGTCATACATGTGGTGTAATTGAAATAGAGTACAAGAAGGTGTGTTTGTGTGGGGCATGTATGTCACGTGTGTAGCTTGACTGGTCTAGTTCATGAGTGTGAAATTTGTTGGAAAAAAAATGCTAGTATTGTGCTTCCAATATAAAAGTCACGGTCGAGGGTATCAAATAATATGGATTTGAGCGGACGTTATGGACCAATATTTTTATTAATTCAATTGGAACCAATCTATCCCAATCCTTTGCTAATTCAAAGGAACCCTACGTTCTTAGAGAGGCTTGCCTATACACTTCAACAATTTTTGTTCTCGAAATTCAATCCAAGACACGATTCTATGATAGCATAGATTTTAAGAATCAAGGTTGCGATCTTTTACCGCGGTCATCTAAACGCACAAGCAAGGTATATAAAATGATATACAAAGATCGTATCGCAACTTTCAAACAGATGAAAGAATGGTTACGAATAGAATCCAAGTTTGGTATCCCATTCTAAAGAACAGAGTGTAGTAAGTTCAAGGTTCTACCCAACTTACATAAATTGGTTATCATGGAAAGCACATTAATATGACTCCTAAGAAGATCAAATTTCAAGGAGGTGTATAAGGATATGGGGTACTTCTGATCATAGTCACGGACTCTATAGAAAGCTAAGGTACTACTTACTTAACATTGCCCATAGTCACGGCATCATTCTATTCACCGCACAACATATGCTACGAAGGAATATGGTTAAGGGATTTATGGAAAGAGGATTAGTGGACCATGAGATGGAGACTACATAATAGGTGTAGGGATCTATTTCAGGAAGTTTGGTTTTATAGTCCAAATATAGCGATATGCATGGATGGGTTTAACTGGATCTCAATGGGTTCCCTAATTGAACATCAATCTTTGATTGAATAAATCTTGTATATTAATCTATATTAGTTGGACAAGATCCCATAAAATCAATTTGAACCATTCTTATTAGGTTAGTGTAATCTAGAATAGGTTCCAACTTAAGTGGTTGGGCTAATCGCCAGTCAGGTTGGTTAACTAGGTTCCTAAAGTCCAAAAATATGCCCTCTGTGACTTTTGTATTTAAGTAGCACAAGAGGACTCAATTGAGTGGCACTCTAGTGGCATGTGCGTAATGGGCTTCGAGTAGATCACAACCATATATTAGGTTGAAAGGTTTGAGTCGAGGTTAAGTCTCTAATTGTAGTCGGAAAGTATATCGAGATTATGTTAAGGGTTATAGTTTAGCATTTTTGACCTAAAAGTCGTATCAGGAAAATAGAGTACAGGGAACGTGTTTGAGTGGGACATGTTATGCCTAAATGAAGGTGGACTCGTCTAGGGTTTGCATACAAAATTTAGTGGGAGGTAACAGCTAGTATTTTGCTCCGAATATCAATGTCAGGGTAAAGGACACCAAAAGACCTCAATAGAGAGTGGGTGTTCATGAGGCGCTGATTTATCATCCTAGTGGGAACCAACTTATCCTAATCAATCGTAATCCTAGTAACCCTAAATTAAACTTCAGAATTTTATTTCTCAAAATTAAACTAAGATGCGGTCATACTGAAGTTAGAAAATTCAAATCATGACATCGTACCTTGACCTTTTGATTATAAAAGGATAATACACGACGTAATAGAAAATATAATATGGTACATATGAACCAATTTTGAAGATAGTTCTATGAGTTCGAATAGATAGAAAATGACTGTGTATAAATAGCTTTCATGGCCATAAGTGGTATGGCGAACTAAGGAAGACATTATGTGTCGATCTTCCCTCAAATATATGCATTTGTTTTCCCGAAGTAAGTAAAGGGGAAAAACAATAAAGGGTTCAAGGGAGAGGGAATCGAATGCGAATACGGGGTTCCAAAGGCGATTGAATAATTCAATATAGTTGTCAAGGCAGTTGTGGATAAGATCCTAGACACACATATATCTCAATCTACGTAGGTTAATCATATGAAGAGCGAACCGATGATGAACGTTTACAGGACCAGAAAAACGATATGGTCCTGTTGGCATAAGTTTCGTCTCGAGATGACGAACATGCACGAAGTTATTGGCTAGTTTGCAAAAGGGCTGATACGGGGTATCTTGACCGATATGCCTCGATTTTATCGCGCACACACAACGAAATTGAGTTCCGTCGAATCCTACACGTAGCCCGGTTTGCCGGGACGTACGCCGTATTAGGAAGATTTTTCTAAAAATTTCCTTGTTTTGAAAAGAACTTTTGTCGAATTTGGAAATTGGTTTTCTCGACACTCAGTCGACGAAATTTAAATCTACAAGAAGGGTTGAAAAGCCCTATAGGTTGTCTATCACTGTTTTTAATTAGATTTTAAAGATTTTTGATGGATTGATAATTCGATCTTCGAACAGGGGCGGTTCGACTGGTTGTAGCCTGTCTTCCAAACAGGTTTCTTGTCGACCTTGCGTCGATTTTAATGATCATGGCTCGGTCCCATGGAAAGATATTTGCGGGGACTTCTAGAGTGTTAGGCAGGCTTCCTATCGGACTTTGCGGAATAAAAAATGATCCACTATAGAAGGAAAATAGAGGTTGTGAAGAAGGATACCTTGCGGCCAACTACCGCTAATGCGAGGTGGTTTCCGGTGACGGCCTACTGTCGACGGCGGCGTACAGGTGGTCAGTGGCGTTAGGTAGGTTTCAATATCTAATGCAAGATCAACGGGACTTATATGTGTGATTACACAAAGTTTATTGATGATAGAGGAGTCATCGTTTGTCTCTATGTAGACGACATACTGATGTGTCACTTGAACAAAGATGCTCCTCATGTCAGATTCTATATGAAGGATATTGGAGATGCAAATGTCATCCTGGAGATTTAAATAATTCGGATGTGAGTTGAGCTTGCTCGGTCACAAGCTCACTATATAGAAAGTTGCTTAAATGTTATAGATATCAGGATCTTTCAAGGATCGATACTCCTTACAGGTGTGATCGAAAGATGAAGCCTATCATAGAAAAGCGTCAGATAGTTAGAATACTCAAGCATTATCTGGAGTTTAATGTAGGCTACAAGTACCACCGGGCTTGACATAGCTTTCGTTGTAAGCATGCCGAGTCAGTTCACGAGCAATCCAAGTGTTGATCTTTGAAAAGCTGTGAAGAGAGTGATAGGATATCTCTCAGGGAGTCAAAAGGATGCACTACATCGGTTACCCTGTAGGGGTAAAAGGCTTCAGTGATGCCAGTTAGTGCTCAGAAGGAGAGAAAGAAGAGATTACATATTCTACATGAGTGAAACTACTCAATTGAGGAACTCGAAGAAGTAGATCCATTGGTAATGTTGCTATATCAAGTAGATCCATGAGTCGAAGAAGCAGATCTTTCTCTCATTATAGAATTTGAGTTCTGTTAGCTATAGCGGATGAAGCAGAATTGCTTCGGATATGAAGCAGAATGGCTTTAGGAGCCAATGAATGATCTTTCTGTGGTTGGTTTGCAAATTCGGGTGACGTAGATGTATTACGATAACAGGACATGATCTTTCTATTGTTGGATGCAAATTCACGTGATGTCAATATGTTGTGACAACCAGCTAGCTGCAGCAGAGGCATCGAACGATCTCTTCAATATAAGAAGAGAATTGTGCATCTAGAAAACAAGGCACTGAATAAGTGCATCAAGCATGGATCATTACAATAGGTGATATTCAGATTCAGAAGAATCTGACGGATCTGTTCATCAACGCCTCAAGTGCCAGCTGATCGAGAACTCAGCAAGAAAATGGACCTATGATATTGTTTCTCTACAATTCTACCATAAAATTATATGCTATTGGTTCAAAGAGAAATCTACCAAGCATCTAGCTTTTGATTCAAGGAAGGACCATTGATTGAGAGAATATCAGGAACAGTGGGTAGTCATTTGAGACTTTGAGAGGTTACAAACTCAGAACCAATGTTGTCTACTGCTTGTTCTTTGTAGAAAACAAAGTAATGTGGGAGAATAGTTTGGAAGCCTTAAAGAGTTCCCGGGCATTTGGAATATCCGGCGTGCTTTATAAGAAGCAAGGGTAGTACAACACTACAAAGGAGCATAGTAATCCATGCTACAGTAGGATGACACCACTAAAAGGTAGCTCGTATGGATAAAGCCTCAACTTCGGACCATGTCACAGCAGCGTAGCACCGCACATAGGCAAGTGGCCTAATGTTGTAGAATGAAGAGTTGCTGACAGCACTATAAAGAGGTTGGGCCTCATGTTACATTGGTGTGACAGCACAGAGGTACCTAGAAAAAGTAAAGCCTCGACTTTACGAGCCATGTCATCGCAAGAAAGCGAAAGGTATAAGCCCTCTAAATTTGGATATTATTTTTAATTATTTTTATTTATTTAATATTAAACTATATTTATGATCAATAATGACTATTGTAGTACTTTACCGTAGCTTTGATTTTTGAAGTACAATAATTCTCAATTTCTCAAATCTAGTTCCATATTCATAATCTAGACAAGCCCACCTTCAGTCTGATATATCATGTCTCATCCAATCATATTTTTTTGTGCTATATTTTTATGTACAACTTTAGGGATAAAATAGTCATTTCAGTCTCTATCGTAAAATTTGACTAACTTTCCAAATAACAATTAAGACCCAACTCATCCAAATCATTTACCCAATATATGTTTTAACCTATTTTGAGCCTGCTACACACATACTAATTTTGTCCCACTCAATTTAGTTCTCATGTGCTATTTATTTTCAAATGGAACACAAGACCCATTAATTAGCCTTTCAGAGTCAATTTCGAATATAAAATCATATCGACTTAGAACTAGTCCAACTAGCCTTAGTTGAGCCTATAATAGGTTACTATAACTTATTATGGTGAATTTAGATTAATTTGTAGAGATTTTGTATAGCCATACAACAGTTTAAACCAATCTACTATTGACTTTCCAAATTAGGAAACTCAATATTCACCTATAGATTCAATCTTGCATATCATTTTATTGGAGCAACCAAATCAAACCAAACTTTCCTAAAACATTCTCTACCCAAACCTAACCCTTCAAACTTTATATATAGATGTAACGTCTTAGTCCCAAACTACGTAGGACCGGGTATACGAACATATGCCAGCAGTACTTCACCAATGGGCTAAACCACACAACAAGCCCACTAGCAAAATACTTAAGCTGTAAATTATGATAACAACCCAGAAAACAACACAGTCCATAGGTACATATCTAGTCACATCTATATAGTCCATAAAGATATCAAGTCCAATAATAATACTGTCACAAATATCCAGTAGTAAAAGTAATGTCTGTGCAGGCAAAAGACATCCCAAAACCACAAAAAAAAGAAAACAATCTGTAACCACATCAAGGTACACTTGCCTGTCACTAATGTTTGAGGGTAGGCTTAGCCAACTCCGGTGTCCTTGTCACTCCTTCCAAGATCACCTATAATAATACACTATTACTAATATTCTATATCGTCTTACAATATTTAGATTATATTAGCATCTACGTCTACTAGTCGCCCTAACGTTGATACAACACTATCTAACATATAAGTACCAACATCTCCCATAAAATAATTTATAACTATAATAAAAATAATAAATTTGAATTTTGAAAATTATTTATAAATATCTATATATTACCAAAATTACGTTTTTAATGGTGGAACTCTTCTACAATAGGTCATATGTCAATATTATACATTGATACCACAATTCGACATACTAATTTAGCCCCAAAATAGTAGTTAATTAAATTTATTAAATTCTATAAAAATTCAAAAAATTAGCTAAAATAGTGGTTTTAATATTAAACCTTGCACAACAAATAGTTCAATAGAGTTTTATGACGTATTGGCACTTTTGGACAGAAAGAACATAGAATTTTTCAAAGTTTGGTGTTACGAAAAATGTCACAAATTGTCACGACCCGCACCCGGATATTCGGGCACGAGTACATGGGCCACGCCCAGCCTACACCGCAATATCAGCGATAGAATGCTGTCAAGTATCCAACAATTATCTACAATATTTAGATGATCTATGATAATAAATGTACTCAAATCACACCTCAAACGACTAAGGAAGGTATGAAATAGAAGATATAAATAACATTGAAACAGACAATCTATAATGAATATATAAGACCAGAATGTAACGGAGGCAAATACAATAACGAAACAAAATCAAACTACAAGGGCCTAGAACTCCCGAGAGAGGTCCGTCTCTGCTAGCATCATCCTGTGGTCCAATAATGTGGGACACAACAACTCCTAAAAATATTGGTTATCCAGTCAGGATTGGAGCGAAGTACATAAACTAACAGCAGTTCCAATGAATTGACAAATACTATAAAAAATAGTTATAATGGAATATAAGATAGAATATCAAGACTGAAAGTAAAATAGTAGTAGGTATACTGAATATCATGTCATGGTGTGAGATATAAGGTTAAAATTGAATGTAGAGCGGTACAGGTAAAACTGATATACAATGTATATATAAACGGTGAGTTGAAATATTAGAGCGTTATGTGATCAGCTTGGGTCCACATCAGGCTGTTCCATTTGACCGGCTATACACAAGAACAAATACAAGTAAATGTGGAGATCAGGCCGACCAAAATGGAAAGCTATTATTCCAATAGTATCAGGCCAGGCTATACCCAACGTGTGGTGAGGGTGAAGCTATGCACAAGTAATTATATGAGGGATATTGATCACATAACCTCTAATAACTCCCCAATCCTACGAATAGTATAATGGATCCAACTATGACACGTCATGACACGGGATTCAAAAGCAGGGGGCCATACCCACTCCTAAATTGGTGTCAATACAAGTACAAAAAACAAGATCGAACAATGTACCAATATACTAGGTAAATTGGGAATAACATCTCATGACGGGATCCAACGTATACTAGTTCGTGTATCCTCATGTCGGAAATCAAGTAAAACACTACAACTGAACAAATATAGTAAATATCAAAGCATGAAAACTATCAGAGAATGTACTCGCCTCGATTTGGTTGGAAGCGACATATGCGACACAAATGTGTCGACACAGAATAGTTACGATGCTATGCTCCATAAGATGGTCCCAAACGATGACACATATAGTTCCATTGAGTTCAGAGTAGTCCAAATAGCCTAGTTTGATATATAGAAGCCCTAAGTTAGAGTTCGGCACGATAATCGAGATGAGAAAGGAAAACGACTATAATAGTCGCGATTAAAGAATTTAAAGGAAAAACAATTAATATATATATATTTTTAATATATATATATATATATATATATATATATATATATATATATATATATATATATATATATATATATATATATATATATATATATAACATAACAAATTTTCAGAATTATGTGTATCATTTAGAACTATATTCCATTAATCAAACTAATTTAGATAATAGTTGATAATCGAAACTAGTAGTCAAAATAATTATTTTGGAAATTATAGGAAATCATATTTTAGGTCAAAATTCCCTTGAAATACAATGTAATATACATATGGTCAAAACATTTTAAAAAATATATCTAAATACTCATATAGAGTCAAAACCCTCATCAAATAATTTTCTAATTAATAAATTATTTATAAAATTTTACTAGCTAAGATATTGCTTAACAAGACATTAACTAAAAATACTAATCGCAATACTAAATCCTATTGATCATAGCAATAAATTATATTTACACATTCTACATTCATAGTCCGCAAGAAGGGGTCTGCTTGAGTTATCCATTGACTCATCAACAAAAGAAAGAGAGAGATGGCTCAAGTACTTCCTAATTCCTATCAAAATTTCTAATATTAGGGACTGTTCTCACTCTCTCTCTTCCACAAGTCAATCGAGAGGGAAAGAGGGGCAAAGAGAAAACGAAGGGAAGGAGAAAAGGTCGAGAAGCTCACAAGGGGATCTCTCACCGAGGAGAACCGCGGCGTCAGTGGTGAACACTGACGCGGAGTCGACATGGTACGATATCCCAGATTCGGGTCATCGGCACGGGAAGGTACGTCGCGGAGTCGACGCCTCGAGGGTCAGCTATGTCGCGTCCAACTCGACTCAACCATCGCAGAGTTGACCCCGACGGAGGGCGCTCAGGTAGATCGGTGAGGTTTGGCGGCGTACGGGTCGGTTGGACAGCACCGTGCGGTGGAGTTGGCGGTGAAGGTTAGATATTTTTTCACCTCATCTCATTGGTTGTGCTGGTGTTGGGGATGAGATGATGGCGATGGTGGAGGTACTAGTGGTGTTGGTAGAAAAGTTGGGGCGGCGGTGGCCCGTGGTGGAGTAGGTGGGGCTGTGGTCGGGTTGGCAGGAATTGGTCTAGGCGGATGAGCGATGATCGGGGTTACTACAGTATGGTGGTGTTGGATGGGTACAATGTAACCGGAGTCGAGATGAATAATGGTAGTAGTATTGATGGTTTGACCGGCTATGGCCGGTGGTGATGGCTGAGTCAGGGTGAGGAAGTGGGGGTGCGCACCGTGGAGATGGATTTGGTCCGGCCATGGTGATGGTGGAGAAGGATTTGGTCCGGCCAGGGGGTTGTACAAGGGAGTCGGGGTGGATTTGAACATGTTGGGGTGTGACGGCTATGAAATTATTTTAGGAAAATTTGGGTTAGGTTTTCTAGGTAGCTTTGGAGAGTATACTATTTATAGGGTGGAAAGTGAAACCCTAAAGACAAATGTAAATGTAATAGATTAGGAATACTAGTGAAAAACTAATACTAACTTAGCTACTAACTACTAACATTATACTAACAATTTGCTAGTTCAGTTACTTAATTAATACCAATTCACCATTAGCTAATAGATTGGCAACTAGTTAAACAACTAATAATTATATTTCTATTTACAAACCTAACCGACAAATATTTATTTTTGCAAAATAATTATGACTTATATAAACCCATAGAAACGAGAAGAAAACCAATTCGATAAATCTCGCATATATATATATATATATATATATATATATATATATATATATATATATATATATATATATATATATATATATATATATATATATTAGTTTTACAAAACTGGTGACTCAAACAAAACATAAATAGCTAATTACAATTTAGCTACCACTAGGATTAGGACCAAATGGTCTTAGGCCGATACGATGGAAAAAAATCTAAAGACCTACAATTTTTCAAAACCTTTAACTAAAAGAATTAGTTAATAAATATTTTTTGTTGTTTACAAAATATTATCTCATTCATGATCTTTTATAAGAAAGAAAAAAAATATATTTATAACTTATATCCTATCTTGAAGTGGACAGATCAATTAGCGTAAACATCTCTCTTAAAAAATAGTTTTTACAAAGCCAAAGACCAACAAGGACTGATAGCAATTACGGTCGAAACTATATCGTATTCACGATTTCAAAGATCCAGAAAAATTCAGAGAATTTAGAAAATATAAATTTTTTGAAAAATCCAAGAAATCGATTAATGGAGGTTACACAAATTTTTAATAATAGCAAACAAACTCAAAACATAACAAATATATATATGCATTGGAAAGCTTTAGTTGTCTAGTTTCTGAATAAAATACTAGAAGGATCAAAACTGTCACTACCACTTTTCTGGATTATGGTATTATTACTTTCAAATATTTATTACCATATGTTATATATATAGCCTCTTTAATGGCGATATAATATATATATATATATATATATATATATATATATATATATATATTTTTATATAAAGAGGCTATATATATATATAGCCTCTTTAATGGCGATATAATATATATATATATATATATATATATATATATATATATATATATATATATATATATATATATATATATATATATATTTTTTATTTTTTATTTTTTTATTTTATATATATATATATATATATATATATATATATATATATATATATATATATATATATATATATATATATATATATATATATATATATATATATATATATATATATATATATATATATACATTACTATTGTATAGATACATAGATATATGTTGTATGTATATATAGATATATATTTTGTTCTCAGTTCTGAAATTAAGTTGGGTTAGTCTAGATTTGATTGTGATTGTTTATAGATCCTAGGTAGTTTTCAAACAAATATGTATGTCTCTTTTCCTCTATGTATATATATATATATGTATAAATTAATATAGTGTGTGTGTGTGTGTGTGTATTTTTATTAATAAAACCGTTACCTTTATTGATAAAGAGGGTAATGAGTACATCCGACCTCATGGTAACAAGAAAAAAGAAAGAAAATGGAATAAAAACACTACTCTAAAGCCCAGTGTGGAATAGACGGGAGATGACGACAACTCGAAAGAGACTTCCGAAACTGTCGCTTCACCTCCCGAACCAAGAATTCCTGTCCAGCACCATGCCCTTCATATCTATGCTTGTTCCTGTTCTTCCAAAGCACCCAAATGATCGCACCAGCCAGTGATCTCCGATGATGACTGCCCTGACCCCGCCACCACCTTTGACGAAATACCAGAAAGTCACTATACATCCGTGGCTTGAAGAAACCCCGAAAAGCAGACCAAACCGTCATAGCAAGATCCCCGTAGAAAAATATATGCTGAAGGTCCTCCCCTTGCCCAATCTGACAGCAATGACACCTGGAAGCCAGATGGAAGCCAATCTTCTGAAGAATGTCATCAGTAGGAAGCCGGTTGTGACAGACCCGCCACATCAGAATGCTCCACTTCTCCGGAATACACTTGCCCCAAATATTAGAGAAGAGTGATGAAGTAGGGTGAGAGATCCGACAACATCTCCAAGTCGCAGCCAGCGTGAAAGAACCTTTTCGCTCACCCCAGACCAGAGAATCAGGAGCCGAAGTACATGTCAGATTTGCCTCTCTGAGCCGTCCCGCTGCCTCTACTCCAAACTGTTCCGAAAACAAAGGTAGATCCCAACCAGTGTCTGTCCAAAAAGAACGAATAATCGGACCACCATTATCAGAGTTCCTCGCCCTAGAATCTCTGATCTTTCTTCCCCTATCCGAAAGAGCTCGAACAATCACCGTACATTGGGGAAGAACCATCCTTCTCCCGGCCAATCTAACCGACCTCCGAAGCTCACCAATACCCGTCCGGCCGACATCAACAGACTCTCTAGCCTATGTTCGATTCCGCCCCCGAGTCCGTCTCTCCATGCCGCGCCTGGTCCCTGAAGTCGCTCCCTCAGCCGATGGTATAACAACACTATCCAACCGAGGGCCCCCCGGAATCCAAGACTCACACCTCGCCGAACCCTCACCACGTCCAAGTTTAAACGAAATAAGCGGTTCCGCCAATTTCCTTCCCCTCAAAATCCGTCACCAAATATGGGAGCACTTGGAAGTCATAAACGCCTCACATGGATGACGCTTACGAAAATATTTCAATTTAAGAAGCTCCACCCAAAGGCCCTTCCCACACCTCTCCTATTTGATTCTTGAAGAAGCTTGAGGTTTCGAGAGAGTACCTCCGCAGCAATAATAAAGAGAGCCGGGGATAGAGGTTCCCCCTGCCGGATCCCTCTAGACGTCGAGAAAAAAGCAGTAGGAGCGCCATTTAGAAGCACGACATACCGGGTATCAGCCAGGAGACGATAAATAAGATCACAGAAGACCTCAATAAAACCAAATCTCCGAAGAACCCTCAGGAGGAAATGCCAATTGACTCTGTCATAGGCCTTCTGCATGTCCAGCTTAATAGCAACATTTCTACCATGGTTGGGTTCCCTCATAGATGCCACCATATCCTGAGCAATAATGATGTTGTCCATAATCTCTCTACCCTGGACAAAAGCACTTTGCTCCGGAGAAATAATTTTGGGAAGGTAATCCCGCAACCTATAAGCAATAATCTTGGAAATAATTTTATTACAGAAATTGTAAAGGCTAATAGGGAAGAAATCAGAAAGGCTCCTCGGGTGCTCGACTTTGGGGATAAGAAATAAGAAGGTATCCGAGACGGAAACCGGAAGGCGCGCACCCAAGAAAAATGAACCAACGGCTTCCTCCACGTCAGCAGCAACAATATCCCAACAAACTGAGAAGAATCTCCCAGAAAAGCCATCCGGACCGGCGCCACTAGCCGGGTCCATCCCCCGAACAATTTCCAACAGCTCCGCTCTGTCAGGGCGACGAACAAGATCAGAATTGTCCTCCATAGAAATAATGCTAGGGATGACATCGAGGAAGGCGTCCTCATCAGAAATAGGCTCCGCTCTAAACAGCTTCGAGAAGAATAAAGACGCCTCCGTCGCTACCTCCGCAATAGACCCAGTTTCGGATCCATCAGCCCGAATAATTTTCTGAATACCCGCCTTTCTTTGCCTGTTCCTGGTGCACTCATGGAAAAAACGAGTATTCTTATCTCCTTCCAGGTCCCATCTCAATCTGGCTTTTTGTTTCCAGAAAGACTCCTCAACCAAGACCTTTTGCTTCAATCTGGCAACGGCCTCCATCCAGGAAGCCCTCCCCCTCTCCGAAGGATGAAGCTCACACTCCTGTTCCGTCGCCAATGCAGCATCCTCGGCCTGACGGACCTCCTGAAAAACGTCTCCAAAAGTAGCTCTGCTCCATCCAGCCAGAATATGCCCCGTCGTCCTCAAACGCATGCCCAACCGCTCAAGCGCATCATAATGCCAATATGAATTCCACGCCCGAGCCACAATCTGAAGAAAATCCGGATGAGAAGTCCAAAAGTCAAGAAAACGAAATCCTCTGCGCAGAGGGGAAGAAGCTGGCTGGCAGGATATCAAAAGAGGAGAATGATCAGATTCTGCCCGATTAAGATGCTCGCAAGAAACCTGGACACCAACCAGCAACTCCCCGTCACGAGTAGCCTATCAAGTCGGGATCCCTGACGATCAAGCCCCGTCTGCCCGTTCACCCTACTATAGATGCTACCACTGAAACCAACATCGGATAGCCCGACAGCCAACTGAAAGTCAAGGAAGTCAGCAATGGCCCTCGTGTCAGGAGGTCGGCCTCCAAATTTCTCATCCGGAGAAGCAATGATATTGAAGTCCCCGCCCACCGCCCAGGTGGTCAGTGGCGTTAGGTAGGTCGGCGGTGGTCGTCTAGGCTCGTGGGAGGTCGATTAGGGTTCCAGTAGATTTTTTTTCTTTTTCTAGGAATATAAATTGTTGGGGGGGGGGGGGGCGGCTTTGGTCGGGACTCCAGCGGGATATTTTAGGTTTTGAGGCTCGCGAGATATTAAAACCAATATCTCGCAAGTTTTGCCCCTATCTTTTTTTTTCTTTTATATATATATATATATATATATATATATATATATATATATATATATATATATATAGACACACACTAATAAAAAAAAAAAAAAAAAAAAAAATATATATATATATATATATATAGACACACACTAATAAATATATATATATATATATATTTATTAGTGTGTGTCTATATATATATATATATATATATATATATATATAAATATATATATATATATATATATATATATATATATATATATATATATTTATTAGTGTGTGTCTATATATATATATATATATATATATATATATATATATATATATATATATATAGACACACACTAATAAAAAATATATATATATATACACTAATAAAAAAAATATATATATATATATATAGACACACACACACACACACCAATAAAAAAAATATGTATATACACTAATAAATTCTAAATATATTTATAAAAATTCCTAAAAATCAAAAATATTTCTAAAATATTTGGATAAATATTTTGTACAATTTTACCTATTATGATTATAACAAGACTATTAAATAAATTATTAAATCAAATACAAAGCTATTACTAATACAAATACTATAATCTATATTAAATAAAAATAAAAATAATAGTAATAATAATAATAATATTTGAAAATTTATAAGAAAAATTAACATATAACCAATTAAAAAAATCTATAAGCCCTTCTCTTTTTTATAACTCCCACACTTTCATACCATGCAAATTATTTAATATCTAAAATATTTATATTTAATATAACCCGCAAAAAGCTTATATCAAAATTACCAATTTATAGAAGTAATTAAAAAATGTTTATAAACAGAAATTTTTTTTTGGAAAACAGGGAGTTTACAACACCCATCGACGGCCACTCGAGTTCCTGGAGGGAGACCATGTGTTTCTAAAGGTGATACCTATACGAGGAGTCACCGGGTTTGGAGTTAAAGGCAAGCTTAGTCGAAGATTTGTGGGTCCTTTCCAAATATTGAAGCGAGTTGCCACAGTAGCTTACCAAATAGCCTTACCACCTGCACTCTCAGATGTGCATGATATCTTCCATGTTTCACAACTACGAAAGTATGTACATGATCCGAAACACGTGGTAGATTTTGGTCAGCTGGAGCTGAAGACGGACTTATCATATATGGAAGGACCGGTCCAAGTCTTGGAGCATAAGGACAAGCTACTTTGAAATCGTGCGATCCCCCTCATTCATGTTCTCTGGAGAAACCGTTCGGTCGAAGAGTCGACATGGGAACCCGAATCAGAGATGAAGGAAAAGTTTTCCATCCTATTTTTCTAGCGGTAGGTTCTCTTCTTAAGTTTCGAGGACGAAATTTTTTTAGTTGGTTATGGTGTAGTGCCCCCTCCCTATATCGTACGCCGTTCCTCGTCCACGGCGTGCGCGATAAAAGAACACCGTCGCTATCAATTTGGTCAGAATCGATTGATAGGGATCGACTCAATCGATTGAATGAGACCGATTGAATTAAGATCCTTTCCTCTTTATGGAATGGCTTCTTCGAAATCAAGTCCCATATTCAGCTAGTTGTGCTTCGAGGATGGACTCTGCGGCTAAGTCGGAAGAGACCTCCTATTGTTCTGCTTTTTATGCCGTACTTGTTTCTCTGGCATTGGTTTTCTAAATGCGTTTTTGTGAATATTATTGATGGTTTTTATGGCTTGCGTTCTTTGAGCTTCGCATTTCATATCAAACTCATTGAATATGAAAGTGTTCTGATTAGTTGCTTATGCGATTTCAGGTGATCGTGTAGGCGCCGTCTAAGCGCAACCAACCGGTCCCTCGCTCCAATAAACCCAAGGTGAGTGGCTGGACCCTTCTTCCCCTTTGGCCCTCTGATTCTCTAATTAATCGATAGAATGTTAGCTAAATATGCAAAGGACACAAATGCTTATTTTCAATGAATTGCCACACGATTCCTCATGTACGCCCGCTATAGAAATGTTATGCTATAAAACTGCTACATGCTTTATTATGTACATATGCTATAAAATGTCATATCATAAAATGCTACATGCTTAATATGTTATGCCTGTTATAGAACTGTGATAAGCGAAGTTTGAGCCATCGAATAACTGTCGCCATAATACGGCAAAACAATGATAAAATTGGATATATTGCTCACAATTACATATCATGCTTGAATAACTAGTCTATCCTTGCACGGTCACGGACAACTTGTGCACAAGGAACGACTTCCTCGAACGATACCCCGGGACACTAGATCGATCCAGCCTAGGAGGAAGCAAAAGATTGTTGTGATAGATAAAAACAAAACTTGGTTATTTGACGAACTTTCAGCGGAGCTCACTACTTGCACTGAAAGAGATGCCGTCTAAAACCAGCTATAGTCCAAGATAGCTTGTGATGCCAATGACCTTCATATATACAAATCGCACACACTATGCTACTAAATGATACAATTGACATGGAAGAACATAGTAAGCTTCAAATTGTATGGCACACTCTGTCGTGGGTAAGTTCTAGCATAATTCATATCGTTATGCCTGTCAAATGCTTGCATAAAATTTCACTCGGATGGCTAGAAAGATCACTGAATATATAGCATGTTTTACTTTAACTTATTGAACAAATAAGAGCTGGGGATTTAAATTAGCCACCCAATAGTACATGTGAACGTAATGATCCTCGCTCTCTACAGGTGCTACGAATCAAAAGGAACGCGCCAACTAGCAAGGCGACATTCATGTTTTGAAGCTTCGTCCATATGCCGAAGGCTTTTGTTGAATCCTTTTGAAGACTCTCTACAGCAGTCCAAGAAAGATGGCCCAACTTCCTACCATTCCAGGTGGTTTATAAATGTTGGTTGTATAAAAGGGATATAATGTATAGAACGACTGTCTCATCATCGTTCATTTTTAGTCAAGTTGTAAGCCCGTACGACATCAAGATGTAATCGAATGATGTAAATGATGTCTATTATCAATAAAGTAAAGTTTCTTTTATATCATATGTGTTGTTCAATTTCTCTACATACTCTCTATATTGTTATGTTTTGGATAACCTTATGACTTGCCTTGTGCGGATGCAAGTTAGGTTCGTACGACATTACCTCCGGGGGACGACAATTGATTCTGTAGAATCGGAGCATGACATAGACCACGTCGCTCTTTAATATTGTTTGGTGGGCGCATTTCCAAGATAGCTTTGACTTTATTGGGATCAATATGTATTTCCTTCGAAGTTATAACAAACCCCAAAAAATTTCCACTGGATACTCCCAAAAATGACTTCGTAGGATTAATCTTGAGCTGGTGTACACGCATCAATTCGAGCACTATTCTCAGATCTTGAAGGTGATTGTCCTTTAAACAACTGTTAACTACAATTTTGTCTACATAGCATTTGACTATTTTTCGTAAATATTTGCAAAAAATTATGCTCATAGCACGTTGATGTGTAGCTCTAGAATTCTTTAAGGCAAAGGACGTTACCGTATAGCAGTATACCCCCAATGATTGAGATCTCGATAATCGATGCACACTCGAATCTTCCTTTTTTTAATGATCGGGACAATATTAGCGACCCAATCATGATGTTGTTCTTCTCGGACAAAGCCACTATCTATGAGTTTCTTTACCTCAGTCACAATAGCTTCCATCATATCTGGACGGAAACACCATTGATGTTGCTTTACATGCTTAGCATTATGAAGTATATTAAGACGATGCATTGCGATTTGTGTGTCAAGTCCAAGCATATCTTCATAACTCAAAACAAACACAGCTATATACTTTTTAATGAGCTCAAGAAGAGAATGTTTATCTTCCTCAGATAAACTTTTGCTGATGAATATTGGTTTAGGCCTTTCTAAGTCACCTAAATTAATTTGAACAACTTCATCTTCGGTAGGAGGCTCCCATTGTCCAAACCGCATGTTCTATTGGGTTTTAAGTTGTTGAGCCTAAGGATCAACTTCAAAAGGTTCATTAGAAAGATCATCATCAACCATTTAGCCGACGGATAGCATGTAGGCTGAGAAGACATCTCTAAATATCGTTCACATACTGTGATCTGAATCCTATGCTGAAGAATCAGAAGAATGAGAATGCGTCTCACTTTCTTCTTCATTTGAGATTTCTGGAGAGGTTGGAGGGGTCACATATCCTAATCTAGAGAGAGTATAATGGTAATAATCTTGTGGTTTCCCTTTTGGAGTTGGAATACGCAGCGGTAAACGCCGATCCTTACAAAAGTTGAAACCTTACTGACCATTCAAATCATAGCCCATTCTTTGAATAATGTTCTTTGCTTAAAGAGTGTACCGATAAAGCTGTATTCTACCTATATCTGGTTCAGGATCTTCTATTAAAGCCTCTTTGGGAACTTCAGCTCATCCAAAAATGATCGGCGTATCACCGGTCCACCTGGCTGGTAATTCAAAGTACGAATCTCTATATGTGAGACATAGAGTACTACTTCTAGAAGAAATAGGTACAAGCATGGATAGCTTAATATCTGTTATAAATGAACATAAAGAGCCTACAATCTTAGGAACAACAGAATAATCAAAATAGAACCACTTTTATTAGGTATGTACATAATTTCTTCTTCCGAAAAAATATCTTCGGGAAGTTTGATACATGGGAGTTTATTTATAATGTTTGCCCTTGCAGCAATCACAACATGAGTCAGATCGATCACCGTGGGTTCATCTGGCTGAACTAGACGCTTGCTTTGACGAAGGTCCACCATGAACGGTTCTTCTTGCTTAGTCCTCAGGGAAATCACCTGAGGCTCCTCTTTCTTTGTCCTTAAATCAATTACCAGAGGTTTATCCTTCTTAATATTTGTTTTGTACCTGTGCAGATCAATTACAAATGGTTGACTACCCACTTTATGATCCTCTTATGAAGCTCTGATAGGTTCCTTCCATACGGGACCTTTCAAATATATAGCCCGGGGTTCTTCAACTGGTTTTTTCCATGCAGAGCCTTTCAGATATATGGCCAAAGGTTCTTCAATAGTTTGACCAGTGGATGCTTCTTCCAGTACACCGCTAACGTCCTCCTTCTTATCTACCATCAGATGTGATGGTTCATGGTCAGATAGCCTATGATCTAAGGGTTTATATAGCATTGCATCAGAAAAATATGCTTCGACCCCTTTGAAGAGATCAACATCTACGAATTCTGTACAGAATATTCCCACTAAACTGACATATTTGAAACACTATTGAAGAGTGAATGGTACAAGAAGATTTTTAATGTATCCATAGTTGTCCCAAAAAGATATTGTAGGATACATTGGCGTCGATAACATAACAGGTAACCTCAGTTCGAAGATTACCAATCTAACACTTGAGAAAGATCTTCCCCAAAGGACGGCTTCGTCCGGCATTGAAGACGGTGATGGTGGTGGAGGTAGCTGACAACTTGTGAATTGGGATAACCAATATCGGAAGTAGATTTTGAGGAATAATACTGACTGATGAGTCACGATCTATATGGATGCGGTCCATCTTACAAGCCCTGACATACCCTATGTAATACAAGCACTACAAGAAAAATGACTTTTGGTGACGGTGTTTTCCCATCACCGAAGGGTTTAGTTGACGGTTTCCCTTCCGTCAGCTAGGTCAGTGTCAGCAAAATTCCCCACTTTAGTTGACGGTTGCCGAATGACTTTAGTTGACGGATTTTAGCCGTCAACTAAAATTGATTTAGTTGACGGATTTTAACCGTCAACTAAACCCAGTTTTAGATTGTCAATATTGGTGCATACTTTTTTTGACGCTGGTGTAGCTGACAATTAATGACCGTCAACATAGATTCTCTTTTTGTTGATGTTTCTTAGCCGTCAAGAGATCCTGTTTATCAATTCCCATTTACGTTGCCAACGTTACGAGATCCACGCATAATATCAAATCCAGAAATGTATAATATAAATTCTAGAATCTCTCACAAACATCAAATAATTTATAATACACAATTTATATTAACAAAACAAACATGTTCTTATATTCAACCAGTACTTTTGTTCAGTAACCAACAAAAAGATAAACTTTGTTCGCAGATCACACTTGCACATGACATACCAACCCTATTTTATTAACTAAAGTTCCAGAATACAACAAAATACCCTTAACGGAAGCCCACAACTTCACAAACCATCATTTATCGAGAATTCCTGTAGCCAATTTAAAACAAATTGTTAATATTGGACTGGTATCAATAAATAGGGATTAAACAAAGAAATATTTGATACACATCATCAATAAGGACTGATACAACAAGTGGGTGATGCAATAATGTATAGGACAAAAATATATAAATAGGGACTGCTACTAAGGTTTAAACCAAAGCCGAGCCCCTACTATTTGTGATACTAAAACAAAATCAAGTATCAAGACTCTCAAAATGATAAAGTTACTGAGCACAAATAAAACTAAGGACTTAACTATGAATGACTGACTGAAACAAAAGTAATTTAGGACTGAAACCATTATCAAACAGGAACTGAAACCAACATCCTAAGGATTGATATTAACTGTCCACTGACTGAAACATCCTCCTTCTCATTTACCAAGTAAACTGAACTTTACTAAGAATGAGAAGTAGGGACTGAACTATATGTAATTTGGGGACTGAACAGTGATTGATACAAGAAATTAGTAGAGCCCCTACCCCCCCCCCCCCATTTACTGTAACTTGATTTACATGAAGGTAAAGGGTTGAACTAAAGAAATGGGACTATACAAATCAACAAAGAGTGCAGTTCAGTATATTGACTGAAGCTAAACCCATGATGACTGGTACCATTGGTTATTCCCCCCTTCACACATTAGTTAACAGTGAACAAAACACATAGGTTATAGCTAATATCCAAGGATCATAGCTAATGTCTAAGTATCAAAGCATTGCGGCTTAGTATAGTAATCAGAGCTAATATCTACTAGGTATAGTTAGTATCACAGTATCAGAACTAAAATCTACTAGTAGAGAATGATGATATGCAGAGATACTCACTACTACTCACTGCTAGTATCTGCTAGTATCAAAGTCCATTTGAATTACAAGTCAGAACTCTGATACTCACTGCTACCACCCAATTGCAAGTATGATTTTTACTAAAACTGCTTTTCACCTACTTCTACTTTCTTCATTCTCTGCACATCATTCGTGGGACTTAATATTTCTCACATAAAGGGCCATTTGTAGGTAAGACTAAAGGAAACCTCATGAATTTCCATTGATATATATTCTTATCATATGTTTGGTCCACTCTTTCAAAAAAAATTCTTATAATTATACCTCTAATTGCTTAATTTTATTGGTCTCCAGATGTATCGAAATAAGAAGCTGGATGATTTAGGGCAATTGAAATCCAAACATTACCTTCAGGAATGGCTAGGTCAAGAACGGTGACACATGATCCACCCACTCAATGCGAACTTCATTAATCTCATCAAGTTCGTACTCATGCTTCTCATTGTACTGCTTGTAAATAGGAAGAAAAAAAACATAAGTGATCATAATATATTTTAAACATACATTCATGTTAATTAAGCAGACATCACCTTAGGATTAAGCAAGCTTGGATCATTTGTGATCTCTTTCATATATCGCATCACGTAGTAACCACATTCGATAGCGTCACTTTGTACTAGTGCCTATGCATAGAAAAGCAAAGTCCTTATACACTTGTTCATTTTTTATCTATATATATTAACGATAGAGAAATATATTGTACCTGAATTGATAACCAATTCAATCTAAATTTTTTAAGTTGGTCTCCACATTGAGCATGATACATCCGAAGCCCACTATGCAAATTAAAGTGGACAAAAATATTTGTCATTATTAAAGCATATATCATTTACTATAGTTGTGCGAAGATTTGGGACAAATATATTCATGCATACCTTATTACAATTTGTTTAAGGTCCTCACATATGCGACCCCCAGAGAATCCAAATAGTACGCTCTCATAAGTAGAATATCAATGACAACCAAGAACCAATGATCTCTGTAGTTACACCGTATAAAACTAAGATATATAAAAATTTAAGTATCAGAGTTAGAGGGTCTATTATGTAAATGTTCTGCAGTGTGTATCTCAGGGGTACAAAAGTGTGTAGAAATCAGAGTTCAGTATGATATTATGGTCAAAGTTTGTGTGAGTGTATTCCACGAAAATTCTGAATTCACTTTATAAAAGGAAAACAAAAGTAAGAAATGTAATACCTTGGGTTGTATGGCACGAAAAAGAGTCGACTTTGTTTTCCATATTTCAGACCGTTATAAATATCTCTTGCTCTTACATCCCGTGATACAAAAATGCCTTTTAACCCAGAACTAGATACTTTTCTTTAATGAAACATTTTCAACAGTGTTTAGGTCCTTTAAACGATAGTACAATTGACCTACAGTTTGCAGATAATTTAAGTCAACTTATTAATGTAATAAGAAAAAATTTTAAGGTGCAAATTAGTCTTGTACCTAATGTATAATTGAATGCAGTTTGTTGAGAGAGGATACATATTAATGAAATTGTCAATATCCACTCGGAGAAGAGCAAAAAGTATTGGAGTACCGAACAAGTCAATATCACATCGAACCCAAATTGTCATTTTTTTGCTGATCAACTTCTCTGCCAGCACAACGAAGAATTCCATTCCAGGTGGATCCTTAAATGACATTGTAATTCTTGTACAAGCTCTCGTGGGTAAATTGACCTTACTTGGTGTCGTCTCTTTTATTGGTGTCTTCTCTTTTATTGGTGTCTTCTTCTTCTGGCCATACACAGATTTTTCTACATTTACCATCTCCTCATCACTTTTCAAAGGAGATTGTGCATTTACAACTGTATCAGAAAAGTTGGAAAATATTAGCACTTAAATTCATAATGCTAGATAGGGGATGAAATTAGACCTTTCTCATACGATTTAGCCTTTGTGATCCTTCAGAAGCTGAACTCGGTGCATTGATGGTTTGCATTAGAGGAATTGGGGATCGGGTTATCGAGAAGTTGGAACAAGTATCTGATATTGCTGTACCACAGTTCACCTGTGTCATTAACTTGCTTATCATCTGGTTTTTTCTCTCAATCTCCCCGAGCAACTTTTGTTTCTCCTCCTCCCAACCAATTGGAGCTTTAGGAGTATGGAAATAAGAGATTGCGGTGACATATTTACCCATGGCCGTAACACGACCACTGTGCTCGGGCTTCTCCATTGCATAACAAAGAGCGTCACGATTCACCGGAATAGACAACTCACCACAAGAAATTTTTTTCTTCACTTCATCCTGTAAAAATATAGATAGGTTTAGACAGTAACACATTCCAATGATCTACTGTGCAGTGATTTACCTACTAGAATGTTCTATTATTAAAGAGTGTAGAACATCAAAATGCAGATATCTAGGAGTGTAATTGTGTGTGTTTAGCTATAGAGTGTGTGTGTATATATATATATATATATATATATATATATATATATATATATATATATATATATGGAAAAAGGGTAAATTTTATTCCAAACTCAGTTAATACTCATACAATAGACAGACAGGGTGGTCTCCCACCCGTCAATCGACCATTTCTTTTACATCAAACTCCAAATTATGGAGGATCCCGACCGGAGGGGTAATAAGTCCCTCGAAGATGCGCCGATTTCTCTCCCGCCAAACATGCCAGATAGCGGCTGCTAGCCGAATCCTGGCAGTCTTGAACCAGACCACTCCGTGCCCTCTGCAATCTCGAATACCCGTGATGATGGTCCCAATTGACCTGCCAGAAATACATCCGCCCAGCATACGATTTTGTTCAGACCAGATGGACCAGGAAACTCTGCAGTCAAAAAATAGATGGGTCATCGATTCCTCCTCCAAACCACAGAGTGCACACGTCAGATCGGGGACCTGGATCTCAAAAGATATGAGTCTGTCCCTGGTTAGAAGACGACCAAGGAGCAGACGATAAAGACAAAGCTGTATTTTCCTGGCCAGATCCTTGCACCAAATGAAGTCATAATCCCCAATTGGAGGATTGACACTAGCATAAGGTTGTAGCCACTCTGGAAGCTGAACTCCCCGGAGGCAGTGCCCCCCATCACGCCTGGCGGATCCCATACCCATATATCCTCAGACTGGGATGGGTCAATCCCTATCCCGCGAATAATCTCACCGAGCTCCTCAGTATGGCGGTAGGACTCCGGACTCCAAGCTCTATTCCTGATGATGTGCTGACAAGTCAGACCTCTGCCCACCTCCCTGTGTGCCCAATCGTCCGTAATGCCCAACAGAGATTGGAAGATATCATGCACTATGATAGTGCAGGTGGCAAGACTATTTGGTAAGCTACTGTGGCAACTCGCTTAAAGATTTGGAAAGGACCCACAAATCTTGGACTAAGCTTGCCTTTAACTCTAAACCTGGTGACTCCTCGCATAGGTATCACCTTTAGATATATATATATATATATATATATATATATATATATATATATATATTTTATATATATATATATATATATATTAGACAATTAGAAAGTCATATAGGTGGATAGGTAGAAATGTTTAGGAGGTTAGCAGCAGATACAATAGCAGTAGGAGCAGAAGCAGTATGCCACCAGTGTCTAAGTGTATGTATTTATGGATGTTAGTCATAGAATGATGGATAGATACATAGTAGGACAAGTAAAGGAGTCGAAGACTCACTGCTCTAGGTTGTATAGCAAGAAGATAGGGCCAGTAGCAGTGGATTAGCAAGGCAAGATAGGGGGAAATGAGACTAGATATGCAGCAATAGTAGTAAATAGGTAGGAAAAGGGGATCTGTAAAAAAAAAAAAAACTGTCGAGTGCACCTGTGCATCAAATGCACTTGGCTATAATCGATCAATAGGCAGATGTTGTTTTGGGTTAGTGTAAACAACAATAAGGAAGGGGAAATATTGTTCTCCTATGCACAATAGAATGCAACTTGCTTCTTGCTAAGCAATAGCAGACTTAGCATCTTCTCCATTGCACAACAATGAAACTTATTAAATTTTATGAAATTGAACTAAAGTTGAGACTTTCTTACAATCTTATCCACAATTGCTTGAGTAGCTGAATCATAAACCATCGAAACAGAATCATCTCCAGCATGTTCACTGGCATCGACATTCCCTGTAGACTTTCTTGTAGACTTTCTTTACTTTTTCGAGCTAGCTTCCAAAAAAGACAGCGGTCAACTTCCTCCTCAGTATACGTTGCATCCTTTTTCTGTTTTTATCATAAAAATGAACATAGGTGAGTGTACACATTTGCATTGCATCCATCACTTGTTTCAAAGAGTTGTATCAGAGTTCATATTACTTACAATTTCTTCTCTTAAATCCGTATAGCCTTTTCGGCCTAGCCTATGGTTGTATACATGTTTGCCTCTCCTATTTTGTTGCTCTATGCGAAGGTTCTGAAATTAGAAGTAACGTATGATAAGTAACAACTTATGAAGTAGACAAGTTAACCAAATTCTCGAGACTGCTACCTGAAAGTCCTATGAAAGTCTAGATGTCACAAACTTGCTCCATTGAGTTTGATGGATGAAACTATACGTTGGAGGTGGATATTTCAAAGCAGCAAGGTCATCCTTATTAGCATGAACATAGTCCGTTAAGCTATGCCAAAATGACTTTGTTGCAACACCCATCGTTTGCATCAAATTTTTTTAGCTCGTGGGTCAACAATAAAGCTTTGCTGCATATTAAGTAAGATTACTAATAACCAAGCAATAAACTTAAAACAATTTTAATCTCCAATATAAATTTACCTCAACTGAGGCCCATGCATTCTCTTTAACATTTGTAGGGACTCTCCGCCAGTCATTATAAGTGATTGGTATCATACTTCTTACAATAACCCCTAGAAGACTAACACATTCTGTCCCGACCTCTCCGATAGGTTGTCCAGCCTCGTTGAAAGTGATAATCTTCCTCGATCCATCACTTCTTCTTTTAATTGTTCTCTCCATCATTGTAGGCCCTCTTGTTTCTCTTTTGGAGGGGCCAGCTTCCACTTGCTTATGGCTCTCTTGAACCTATGGCAACAGAAATTGGTGAAGTATCAGAGCCTAATTGTCAAACTAATTAAAGACAGTATCAGAGCATAATTATCAGTAGCACTTAGACAGCCCTACACAAATGAAGTATCAGAGCATAAATTAGTTAAATTAGTGATCCAGAAGCTTGATATCAGTATCTCTTTCGATTTTCTCTTCCTGTCATTAATGGAATTGCTAATTTTAGGTATTGGGGATGTCTGCACACAAGTAAAAACATATTACATAAGTAAAAAGAAGAAGTTAGAAAACAAATGAACACTAATCTAAACATATTACATAAGTAAAGAGAAGAAGTTAGAAAATAAATGAACACTAATCTAAACATATTGCATAAGAGAAGAAGTTAGAAAACAAATAAACACTAATCAGAACTGTAGGTTCATTAATAAAACAAATGAACAGAAAAGTAGAAGTTACTAATCAACCCAATCTGAATAGTAGCTTCATTAGAAAACAAAATTTTGTTTCAGAATCACAGATACAAATTTACTAATCAACTCAATCTTCTTCATAGCCCACTCTTTTATAAAACATATTATCTTCATCCCCAACATCTAACAATCCATCATTCAACGATCCATTAGTAAAGGAATGATGTTCCATCAAATTATCCACGTCTTCAGAATCTTCTTTGTGTAGATAATCTTTTGGACTAGTAGACAAAACAACAGACCATTGAGGATCTAGTTGGTCTTTTACATAAAATACTTGCTTGGCCTACGAAGCTAGAATAAAATCATCTAATTTGTGCCCAACTCGATTAAGGTTCATCAATGTGAAACCAAATCGGGTTCACTAACCAAGGTCTAAAAATTAGGCCAGTCCACTAATAAATGCAACCATCACTTATAATTAATTAAATAAATATACACAACATACTAATAATATAAAAACACAAAAATATCCCAATCTAGAAATGTGGTAGTCACAATCCTACCCCCCTAAAATAAATTTTGTTCTCAAAATTTAAGTTGGTTGTACTCTTCTCTAGGTCAAGCCCCCCAACAATCATGGTCCAAGAAAGTCCTACCTAAAATCATACAACTCTATTAAAGGAAAATAGACATGCATGGTTATGGTCTTGATATTGTAGTCTCGAATATGGGTTAATACAAACTATGCTAACTATACTATAGCACAAGCTATCTATAAGGTACCAATGAAGCACTCAAAACAACTGATAGAAAAAGAAGGAATGAACATAACAAAATAAAATAAAATATGCTAACCCATCACCTGTAGCATCGGCCTGCTCAACCGTCAACGTAAAAGCCCTGCCCTACTACGGTATCTTCCTCTACTAGTGCAGGGAATGAGCTTTACCATAGGTGGCCTAGCTCCATCTCTCAGATCTTGAGCTCCACCAAATTGAGGTGCAGTAGGGCAATCTCTTATCTGATGTTTAGCAGATCCACAAAACAGACACACCTCCAGTCTCCTCCTACAAACATCCCAAGTACGTCCCGCCCTCCTGCAGTAGGCATAGGTGGGCATCGACTGATTCTGCCTCCAAGGATGTTGCTGAATCGGAGCTCCCCTGGTGGGTTATACATCTGCTGGGGTTGGAAGTCTCCTTTCCGAATATGGGGATGCTTAGCTGGTCCCACACTGGTACCAGCACCACACATAGCATCACTGTTTCTCTTGGGCCTGAGGCTCAAGTCCTCCTCCGTGATCTGGGTATCCATCAGGATCTCCTTGAAAGTCATCGTACCACGCCTATATCTGTGCGATCTGACCTCGCAGTTCAGGCCCCTCTTAAAATTCCTGGCCCAATCACCTAGCCCCTGAACCATACTCTTTGTGAAATGGCTCAAGCAGAAAAATCGACAGCATAGTTATCAACTGACAAGCTCCCTTGAACCAACCCCAGAAATTGACTCTCCAGGGCACACAAAGCTACGTCAAGAAGAACTTCTCCTTGAAAAGCTTCTTGAAAGCCTCCCAAGTATGTCCCGTTACAGCGAGCCTGGGCTCCATGCGATACCAAGTAATTGCGATGTCGAACAGCTAACTAGCGGGTGCCTCGACTTGCAAACTCTCCGGTATCTGAGCCAGTCGTAAGGTCCGCTCGATAACCTCCAACCAGTTGTTTGTATAGAGGATCCCCTCAGTACCCTTGAACTTCGGAGGTGATATCCTCTTGAAGTCCACACTAGTACCCTGCTTCGACTGTTGCTGCTGGACTGGAGCACCCTGAGGCTGAGCGAGTGCCACCTTCTCCACAGCAGTTAGTGCAAGTTGCTGGGCACTCTCGATGCAGTGACACATCACTTTAGCCTGCCTCTACTGAGCCTCAGCCTTTGCTCTCTTCGCCTCCATCATCTGCTGGAACAATGCAAATATTTGTGTTGCATCAACCAGTGATAGAGGTGGCAGAGGAATCATCTCTGGCTCCATAGGAACAGTCCTTTCTACATGTGGAGAAGCTCACCCAAAAGCAGCTGATACTCCCATATGGACCGAAGAAATAATAAGAGCAACTCCTGCAGTTGGAGTAGGAGGTCATGAGGTAGCAGACCTCTCAGGAGCTGTTGCGGGTGCTGCAGGTCCAAAGCGGTGAGTCCTAGTCTTTGGCGGTATCCTGAAGATAGATCAAACAAGGAAGTCAATATGGCACAAGATAGGATATCATCAAGGAAGGATAACAATTGAGAAAATAGAAATCAACAAAATGGAATAAAAGATAGCAATTCCAATCCCTAAGAGTTTAGCATGTCCTATGCTAAATGCAAACAATCAGACATTTAAGGATATCAGAGGTGATAAGCCGAGAACCAATCTAGAATAGAATCTGATAATCACACTGTTGTGCCCGAAAATCGTATTATCCAGAATCATCGCTTCGCTAGTCAACATTGTTACGATAACCCAGATCCCACATTCATGTTACATAGATCTAGAATTATGTTGTTCGGAATAACCGCCTTGCCATCTAGCATGGCTACGAGAAATCCCAAATTCCATAACTAAGATACGTATATAAAAAGCATACGATCAGGAATTTTGTCTCGCTAGCTAATATGGCCGCCGTAAACTCTAGACTCCATAACCAAGACGGACGACTGTAATCCTCACTGCCTCGCCTAGTATGTACTAGAAGAATATATTCTTGATATAATCCATAAACTCATCTTAATGTGAATCAAGTCAACAACGAACACCAAAAATCAATTTCAACAACGAACAATGAAAAGTAAATGGAAATAAGTTGAAACGAATTTCGGGGTTAAGTTTATAATGAGATTCTCATGGGTCATTCCAGGAATTTCTCAAGAAGTCCAAATTATGATTGAGTATTCTCTCTCATCCTAATATCCTATTTTCTATATCCTATTGCAGGCTCGCAGTAGTACAACTAAGCCACTGCACCACCACGACATCGCCCTAATTGTGAAGCCTGGCTTGCATGGACCACCACAAAAATGTGTCACAACTTGCAACCGGTATAGGGGCACGAGTACGTGGGTACGTCCAACCTACGCCGTAGTATCGACGGTAGAACGCTGTTAAGTCAACATAGCTATCTAAACAGTCTAAGAAATATATGAATCATAACTTGTCAATAGTAATCATATTTCCAGAGGACAATAGAATATCTAGAATCATACTCAATCACAAATGCTAAGGGAAGAAAATGACACAAAATGATATAAAGATATGAATTATAAAATAAAGAAGTCTAGTAGCATACCATGAATCCACAACAAGTTTAAAAGTCTAATATCTCAATAAATAGATGTCTCGAATAAAATAACAATCCAAGTCTCATAAACTGGAGACAAATCCACTACTAATAGCTAATCTAGATGGGTCGCTAACAGTGTCTCCTCAACTAGGCTGGCTCCTCTTGGGTCTTCGCAGATAGCTCTCATCTATGCCTGGTCCATAATAGGTATGGCAAAAGTCCTCCAGATCTCTAAAAATTATTATCCATACTACAAGAAATTAGGTTTTTCCCAGCATTTTATAAACGTCGTAAAAATAGCTAAAAACGTTGGCATATGCTATACCGACATTTGTCCAATGTTTTTCACAAACGTCATCGTTGTCATAGTCGGTAATACCCGACGTTTGCAGAAAAATGTCGACAAATGTTACACTAACGTTTACTAAATATTGATAATTGTGGAAAACTGGATGCACGTTCCCCACGTTTTACTACAAACGTCAGAAGTATAAATGCTTTAGCATTTTACAAAAGCGTTGGTATATTACAACATTTTTTAAAAGTTACTAATTGTGGAAAATTGAGCCTAATAATTGTCCAATGGTTTAGCACTAACGTCGGGAAAACATGTTATCCCAACCTTTTGTAAACAATCGGGATTTGTTTTACTAACCTTTTAAGAAAATGTTGGAAATTGGTAATAATAGATGACATGTTTCCAACGGGTTTTAACAAAAAATATCGTCAATCTAACTACTTTTTCAAAACATTTAGTTTGCCCTATGATAACAATTTACCAATATTTTAGCAAATACATCAGAATTTGCACACATATTCAATATACCAAATTTTGTTAAGAAAGAACAACAAGATTAACTTTTGTATAAAATTTTAAACGTCAACTTAGTGTATATAAATGCATCCACAACCATTCAAGCAACCAAAAATATTAATATATATAACATCACTGTAAACAAAATATTGTCTGTTAAAATATCATCTTCACTATTTCTCCTAAATACTAGTTCATTCCATCCAAAAGTTAGGCCATCTTCATAAATGCACAACAAACCTTGTAAGTGAAAACTGCGGGAGCGTTGGTCAAACCGAAAGGCATGACCAAGAACTTGTAGTGTCCATACTTCGATCGAAAAGCCGTCTTGGCAATATCTTCCTTCCGAACCTTCAATTGGTGATAGCCCGATCGTAAGTCAATCTTGGAGAATAATTTTGCTCCACTCAGTTGATCGAATAAATCGTCTATATGCGGCAAGGGATACTTGTTCTTCACCGTCACCGCATTCAATGCTCTGTAGTCAATGCACATGCGCATTGTCCCATCTTTTTTAGGCACAAAAAGAACGGGTGCTCCCCATGGTGACGCACTGGCACGAATAAATCCCTTCTCGAATAAGTCATCAATCTGCATCTTCATCTCTACAAACTCCTTAGGTGCCAGACGATATACTCGGGATGAAATAGGCTCGGCTCCGGGAATAAGCTCAATAGAAAACTCGATATCTCGGTCAGGTGGTAGTCCTGGCAATTCCTCGGAGAATACATCCTCGAACTCGGTGATAATAGGGTGCTGGGGGTGTCATGCATCATCATATGAGTTCTTGATGTGGGTGTATCACAACTCTCTCCATCTTCTTTGGTGAACTCAAACTCTGCCGCATTCGGTGGTCTAAAGATAATACTGCTCCTATGGAAATCGATGAGAGCGAAATGTTGGCTCAACCAGTCCATTCCAAGAACCACATCAAATGTCGGCATAGGGAATACAAGAAGTCGTGCCATCATCTCTCTACCATTTATTACTACAGGACAACATCTACAAACACCGCTAACAGGTACAACTCCTCCTCCAGTGAGGATTTTAACATTCTTAGCTAAAGGTGTAATGGGAATGCTGTGTCTAGTGGCAAAACTGGTGGCCATAAATGAATGTGTGGCTCCAGTATCAAATAATGTAATAGAAGGAAAAGATGCAACTAGAACCATACCTGCTATAACCTCCGCCTCTGTCTCTATATCCTCAACAGCAAGTGAGAATACCTGCCCATAATTCTGTCCCGGGCCCTGAGCTCTGGCCTTGTTGTACTGTACGCCTTGAGGAGGCAATGGTGGACGAGGTGCTCCTACTACGGGCCGTGGTGCTGGGAGAGCTGGGGCTGTAGGTCTCGGGTTCTGCCGAGCTTAAACTATTGCATGTTGCTTCGGACAATCCTTGAGCATGTGCTGATTGGATCCACATCTCAAGCATAGTCCGAGGCAAGTCCTGCAGTCATTCTGGAGATGTCCTTGTTTTTCGCAGTAATGGAAAACGGGCTCCTGATAAGGTGAGGGCCTCTGCTGGAACTGTCCTGTGGCCCTCCTAATAGGTCCACTCTGAGTCGTTCGGGCTGGTTTAGCTGCTGGTGTATGACACCTCGATGTCTGTTGTTGTTCCTTGCGAAGAATCTCCTGAGCACGAGCTTCTTCCAAGACAGTTGAATGGGAGACTCGAGACTGGGTAGTCGTATAAGACTTGAGCTCTGATGCAAGCCCCTGGTGAAATCTCCTCGCCTTCTCTAACTCTGTCGGAATCAATCCCGTACCAAATCGACTCAGGCGATTGAACTCCGAGTCATACTCATCAACTGTCATATTCCCTTGCTTCAGATGAAGGAACTGGTCGTAGAGACCATCTCGAACATGAATAGGGAAGAATCTCTCATAAAATGCATCATAGAACTGCTTCCAGGTGATCCCAGTGCCTAGTCGTCTCTCTTCCGCCTTCCACCAGTGGTGAGCATTATCTTCTAACAGTAGGTCCACTGCTGTCATCCAATCTCGTGCTGGCAACTGGGATGCCTTCAGTAGCTTCTCGGTACTAATAAGCTACTGTGACACCTCTAATGGCTTCTCCGTCCCTCTAAAGGCCTTGGAGTTCATATCTGTAAAATTCTTGATAGAGCCTTCATAGGGATGCAGAGCCGGTGCTGGTACTGGTACTGGAGGTGGTGGTGGAGGTCTAGCCATAGCTACCATCATCGTCTGTCTCATCAGTTCAGTCTGATGTCACTGAGCCTGCATCATGGCATACATAAACTGAGTAGTAGGGCTCCCATCAGTCGGTGGTGGAGGCATCTGATGTCCCGACTGTGGGGGAAATTGCTGAGGGAATGGTGATGGAGGAGGCAGTGGTACATTCCCTCCTGGTGGCATGGTAGTAGTCTGTCCAGCCTGGCTGCCTGGGGGTGCTGCGATATTCGGGTACTCCGTCGTCGGTGTCGTAGTAGGCTACGACAGTCCTGGCTGGTAGGGTGTCGCTGGAGTCATGGGAGGATTCTGTCCCTCCGAAGTAGCCTCCTCACCAGATGTGAGGGCCAAGGCAGAAGTGCGTCCGCTTCGTAGATTCATACTGTTGGCACGAGGAAGATAAGTTGATATTAGGAAAGATTAGATATGAAGTAAATCGAATAATCAAGGAAGTTTCGAAAAGATTGGAAGTCAAGAGATAATAGTAGTTCTGGACGAGATATTCCTATTCCTATATGCAGGCTTGTTGGGCACAGTCATATAACCCAACAATATTAATGTTGACCTGTATGGGCCACCACAAAAATATGTAATGCCCCAGTCCCAGAATACGTAGGACTGAGTACGTGAACATGCCAGCTGCACATATACGAAGAATACCCCAATATATAGAATCCTCGTATATGCACATAAGCTGTAAATAAATAACCACAAGCCAGAATAACATATCTAATCTCATCACAGCTCAACACAGAAGATAATAAAGTCCAAATAAAATAAGCAGAGTATCAAAAGATAGCCGGGTGAACATACTCACTCCAAACAGCTATGAAAATAGTCTCACAAGATCGGAGTCCAACCTCTACAAAAATAGAAAGAAAATAGATGTAAAATAATGTCTACAACTGTCTCAGATAAGAAATAGACTAGAAATCAGTAGTGACTGCTTCGTCGTCAATGTAGGATAGCTCCAATGCCGATCCGAACTCCTGTGGAAAATCGTCTAAACCTGGAGAGATAACCAGGTCCTCAGGGGACATAGCAAGATACAAGAAAACACCATGCCATATAAATTGTGATAATATAATAAGAGAAAAAGGTATGCATGCAATTGGGTTCCTGACCATTCTACTGTGAATATGCAGTTGAGATACAATCCTTCAACGCATGAGCCCTGGCTGTAAATGGGATCGGCATAGTTCCCATAAAGGGTACCAGGGGCCTACGTCCATAACGCTCGGGAAGCGTCAGAGGGCACCATGTGCAAGGGGCTACGTCCATAACGCTCTGGAAAACGTCAGAGGGCGCCTGGAGCCTGTGTCTCCGGAGGAGCGCACAGGTAATCAGGGAAGTGTAAAGAAGCCCATACGTCAGGTTTTGTTCTCCCCACCCAATGCCTAGTATCATCATCTCCATGACTGATATGAACCTCTAGTAACCGCCAAGTCTTCTAACATGCAATACTATTGGCAGTTACTCCTATCCGTCGTACGCTCCATACGTATCGGTGGCCAGCCGACGACACGAAAACGTATCCTACATGTGACTCACATCACGTGATACAACAAGTGTCAAGGCCGTATGAGATATACCAATACCTCAACATCAATGGGCGGTCACTAGACTAAGTCAATGTAAGAGAAATAAATAAGACGAGATAAACGACCAATAGAGTCGCTTGCACCCAAGTGTGACTTGGACGCACAGTTTAAATATCAAGGAACAAAATGCTAAAAATAACAACTGAAAATAAGAAGTATAATAATCACTGAGTAAGGTGGCAAGGTATCTTGCCTGATGGTGCAAAGTGGCAAGTCCAAGTAATCACAATGTCAGCCAAGAAACGTCACAATTCCCAACAACTCCGGACACTGAAATAAACATAAAAAATGCACTCGGTGTAAAAGATATGCCTAGGAAACGCATGTCCAAAAGTCAATTTCTGGAACGGGGGCAAAATCGTAATTTCGGGTCAAAACGATGTCTGCCGTTGGACTCGCTTTGCACCGAAACGCGTGCCAAAGTCTACGATCTGTAAAGTCATTAAACTACATGTCTACGATTTCAGTTTGAGGAGAGGAACTCAACAGTATGTCCAGTTTTGGATTTCGATGAGCCGTGCACAAAATTGCCCGTTTGAGTGGGTCACGGGCCCGCCAAAAATAGGTTCCGATTCGACCTTCTCAGAATCGAACCAAACTTGGCATGCAGGACCAGAATTTTGATCCGGACCTGTTGGCGCAAGTTTCGTATCGATTCGACGACTGTACACGAAGTTATGGGCAAGTTTACAAAACGCCGATACGGAGGTATCTCGATGGATACGCGTTGATTTCTTCGCGCACACGCGACGAAACTGAGTTCCGTCAGTTCCCACACGTCCGCGACATCCATACGCGCCTTTCGATGCATATAGCGCGTGACCACGTCGGTCGGTTTGTCGGGGCGTACGTCGTATCGAAGAAAATTCAGAAAAATTAATATAATTAAAAATAGGTTTTTCCTCAACTTCAACATCAATATACTTTTTACCCGTTAATCAAAATGATGTTCCAAAAGATGCGTTGCAATCTCGGTTATGTTGTCTTTTACTGTCTTTAATTAGTTCCTATAGTACTTTACTGCACAGCAAGTAAATTGGCCGACAAGTTGTCGTTTTAAAACAGTTTTTAGTATTACAGAAAATAGATTTTTGTTCAACTTCGTCTCGATTTTTCGAGCAAGTCGATGGGTTGTTTCGAAATCCATCTGGAGGATCTTGAAGAGGGTCATGTCTACTTTCCAGAAAATCTTACGGATCGAAATCGGTGCTACGAGTAAAAAGTTACATCGTAGAGAAGTAGGGTACCTTGAGTGGGAAAACTGCTTCGTGGATGACGCGGGGCTGACTTTCGATGCTCCGTTCGTCGCACACAAAGCTCCGTCACTGGTGAAACGAAGTCGTGGGCGAACGGGGTATAATCAGCCTTAACTTTCATTTTGGAAGATTAGGGTTTTGAGGCTTGTGGAAAAAGTTACATATATACCAAGTTGTAACAAATCCTAATACTAATGGGTTTATGAATGAATCAACCCACAGGTTGGAGGTCATCTGCGATAGCATGCTGTTGCATGCCCAAGCAAAATTTGGGCTGGGGCCCGCCCACTTTTAGTGGGTGGGTGGGTGACATTTACTTTTTTTTCCTTTCTTTTTCTTTTCCTTTTCCTTTCTTTCTCTACAATGCTGTGGTCGGTCCCAAGGGGCCGACCACCACTGAATTCTTCTTTTTTTTATGATACTAATATATATATATATATATATATATATATATATATATATATATATATATATATATATTAAACAAGCAATAAATTCCCAAAAATTTACCAATAAATTCCAAAAATCCTAGAATTTATTATATACCTTATTTAATAGAAATATTAACAAGAACACATATACTATATATACACACGTGTATTTATATTTACGTACATATACCAAATAAATTCTAAATAATATAGAAAAATAATTTTTAAGGCACTAAATAATTTTCTCTTATTTTTGTCATTTTGTTTTTTCTGATTATGCATGTTTATTATTGTGTGGTTGTTTTTTTTTGAAAAACTAAGCCTACATTAATAATGGACAACATGGACATAATATCAACTAGTAGAAAAACCCTCATTGTTAGATAACTAAGTGGGAGAGAATTTTTATTTAGTATAAATTCTATGCTCTCCATTACTGGTTTGTAGGTGATGTAATTATACTTGTATGTTGGCTTTAGTGCTTTCCTCCATATCGGATGAGTATAATTATGGATCACCAGTACAAACTTCCTTAGGGATAATTGTAGAAAGTTACCTAGTATGTGTTCACTTCTCCATCTGAAGGAACTCATTATAAGGTAATGGACTTAGTATTAAGTAAGTAATGGTATACACTTAGATACAAATAATGGTATCCTCCCCATCGGAGTCACTGCTATTATTTGTATAACCAGAGCAAGACCAGCATATTAATTTTATTTGTCATAAAGTTATATTGACATGATAGTAAAATTAATAAGAAAAATCTACTTGAAAAAAGTTGAATTTGTATACGTCCACACTATCGTGGCATGCTAAATTCATGGTATTCAAGGTGTTGGTGAATTTCTTATTATTGTTTTGAGGGAATCAATATTTAGTTAATTCAAAAAGTTTTTTTTTGCCCTACATAATTTTATTTATGTGATTCTCAGGATTTCAAAAATGGGTTCTTTCAGTCCACTTATGGTGATTCTTAAAGAAAACAAACTTACTGGACCTAATTATATTGACTGGAAACGTAATTTGGATATTGTTCTGACTGCTGAGGAGTACAAATATGTACTTGTTGAGGAATGCCCAACTAAGCCTGATGCTAACTTTGATGAAGAGGTCAAAGAGGCCTATAAGAAGTGGAAAAAGGCAGATGAGATGGCGCGTGCGGTGTTATATTCTGGCATCTATGTCAAATGTACTGCAACATCAGCATCAGGCCATGGCCACAACTTATGACATGATGTATAACCTCAAGGAACTCTTCGAACATCAGAGTAGAGCAGCTAGGCAGTTTGCTATAAAATGTTTGATGAATACAAAAATGGCTGAGGGTACACCAGTAAGGGATCATGTCCTCAAGATGGTGGGTCATCTTAATGAAATGGAGATCCTTGGAGCTGAAATCGATGGAGAAATCCAGGTCGATATCATTCTCGGGACTCTGCCTAAAAGTTTTGACAATTTCTACCTTAATTACAACATGAACAAAAGGTTGTATAGTTTGGCAGAACTTACAAAAGAGCTGCAGGATGCTGAATCTCTCTTTAGGCAAAGTGGTCATGTTTTTGTTTCTAAAAAGGCTTCTACTTCTAAGCCAAAAGGCGGTAAGAAGAAGAATAACATTCAAAAACAGGCAAACTCAGCAAAGAAGGGCATGGGACCTCAAGGCGCGGTGAAAAAGCCGAAAGACAAATGTTTCAAGTGCAAAGGGTCAGGACATTGGAAGACTGATTGTCCACTTCTCAAACAAGGAAACAAAGAAGGTATATCTCATTTACTAGTAGTTGAAACATGTTTAACGGTATTATCTACCGGCACCTGGTGTGTAGATACAGGAGCCACTAATCATGTCTGCAATACATTGCAGGGGTTCCAGGAAACCAGACGGCTTAGTGATGGAGAGATATGCTTATTCATGGGTGATGCTACAAAAGTATCGGTCGTTGCATTAGGAGATGTTACTTTATCTTTTGGTAGAAATAGGTCTTTGACATTGAGAGATTGTCTTTATGCACCTTCACTTAGAAGGAATTTAGTTTCTGTTTCTATGTTAGTTAAGGATGGATATTCAGTTTATCTTAATGACAATATTGTTATTAGAAAGAATAAACATTTTATCTGTTCTGGTACATTGGTTGATAATTTGTATGTCATTAATCCTATTTTGCCCACAATGCAACTTATGGAAATGAATAATATGTCATCTAACTTAAATAAGAGAAAAGAACCTTCTTGTATGAACCAAACATATCTTTGGCACTTGCGATTGGGGTATATTAACCTAAGAAGGATTCAAAGACTGGTTGAAGATGGACCTTTGAGTTCATTGGAAGTGGAGGCACTACCAGTCTGTGAATCCTGCTTGGAAGGTAAAATGACCAAAAGGCCTTTTACGGCAAAGGGGTATAGGGCCAAAGATGTGTTGGAATTGGTTCATTCTGATTTGTGTGGACACATGACTATCCAAGCTAGAGGTGGCTTTGAATATTTTGTCACATTTATTAACGATTATTCAAGGTATGGATACATTTATTTGATGCGCCGTAAGTCTGAGTACTTTGAGAAATTCAAAGAGTACAAGGCTGAAACGGAGAAACGTCATGGAAAATTATATCCCAATTGACTGCACCTGGAACGCCCCAGCAGAATGGTGTAGCCGAAAGAAGGAATAGAACTCTTATGGAGATGGTTAGATCAATGATGAGTTATTCGGATTTGCCAGATTCGTTTTGGGGATATGCCTTAGAGACTGCAGCTTATATTTTGAACTTGGTTCCTTCTAAGTCAGTACCTCTTACTCCCATAGAGCTGTAGATTGGGCGTAAGCATAGTCTGAAACATGTTCGTATTTGGGGTAGTCCAGCACATATGCTGAATAGGAAAGCAGATAAGTTGGAATCTCGTACAAAAGTACGCTTGTTTGTAGGCTATCCAAGAGGAACGAAAGGAGGTTTATTTTATAGTCCTAAGGATTAGAAGGTCATTGTTAGCACCAATGCTCGATTCTTAGAGGAAGACTATGTGATGAACCATAAACCCACAAGTAGAGTTGTTCTAGAAGAACTGAGACGTGAGACACCAAGTACTTCAGTACCAACAGTACAAGAGGATGAACCACAAATAACTGCACAACGTGTCACAAATGTTACACCACAACCGATAGTGCCTCGTCGTAGTGGGAGGGTTGTGATACAACCTGATAGATATATGTTCTTGGGAGAGTCGTCAGACTTCGTCCCTGAGGAACAAGATTATGATCCCTGTACCTACAATGAAGCACTCCAAGATAAAGATACAAAGTCTTGGCAAAAAATAATGATATCTGAAATAAAATATATGGATTCTAATCAGGTCTGGGAGCTTGTAGAACCACCCGTTGGTGTAAAAGCCATTGGATGCAAGTGGGTCTATAAGAGAAAAAGAGGATCAGACAGTAAGGTTGAAACCTTTAAAGCTCGGCTTGTAGCAAAAGGTTTTACTCAAAGAGAGGGTATCGATTATGAGGAAACCTTTTCTCCTATAGCCATGCTTAAGTCTATCCGGATTCTTTTATCTATTGCAGCTCATCTCGATTATGAGATTTGGCAAATGGATGTCAAGACAGCTTTTCTTAATGGAAGTCTTGAGGAAGACATCTATATAAAGCAACCAGACGGGTTCATTGGAAAGGGCCAGGAGCATCTTGTTTGTAAGCTCAAGAAGTCCATTTATGGACTTAAGCAAGCTTCCAGATCTTGGAACATATGTTTTGATCAGGTGATAAAATCCTATGGATTTGATCAATGTCAGGATGAATCATGTGTATACAGAAAATGTGACGGAAACGTGGTGGTTTTCCTAGTACTTTATGTGGATGACATCTTGATCATTGGAAACAATGTGAAGGTGTTATCTGATGTAAGGGTATGGTTATCCAAACAGTTTGATATGAAGGACTTGGGAGAAGTAGGTCACATCCTTGGGACCAAAGTTCTACGAGATCGCAAGAAAAGGATGTTGGGCTTATCCCAAGCTTCCTATATCGATACTGTACTAACTCGTTTTAGTATGCAAAATTCTAAGAAAGGTTTCTTACCTTTTAGACATGGAATTGCTCTATCAAAGGAGCAGTGTCCGAGGACACCTAAAGAGATAGAGAACATAAAGGAAGTTCCTTATGCTTCAGCAGAAGGAAGCTTAATGTATGCAATACTATGTATGAGACCAGACATCTGCTTTGCCGTAGGCATGGTCAGCAGATATTAGTCTAACCCAGGACAAGAGCATTGGACTGCCGTAAAGCATATTTTGAAGTACCTGAAAAGGACTAAAGAGTATATGCTAGTTTACCAGGCAGATAGTTTAGTTCCTTTGGGGTATACAGACTCAGATTTTTAGTCAGATAGGGATTCCAGGAAATCTACCTCAGGTTATGTGTTTACTTTGGGAGGTGGAGCCATTGTGTGGAGGAGTATCAAGCAAAAATGTATTGATGATTCCACCATGGAAGCCGAGTATGTGGCAGCCTCTAAGGCAGTCAAATAAGCGGTTTGGCTCAGAAACTTTCTATTGGACTTGGATGTGGTACCTAGTTTTTTGCCTAAGTCTATTACACTTTATTGTGATAATAGTGGTACAGTTGCAAACTCGAAGGAACGACGAGCCCATAAGACTGAAAAACACATTGAGCGCAAGTACCACCTGATACGAGATTTCGTAAAGAAAGGAAAAGTTGTTGTGATCAAGATAGCATCAGCCGACAACCTAGCTGATCCCTTTACAAAGAGCTTACCAGCTAAGGCTTTTGATAGTCATGTTGAGGGAATGGGAGTCAGATGTGTAGTAGCATGGCTTTAAGTATAAGTGGGAGATTTGTAACAGTATACTGAAAAGCAATGCTTTGAGTATAAGTGGGAGATTGTTAGGGTTATATACTAAAAGCATCACTTTTGTAGTAACCTTATTTCCTTAAATTTTGAATGAGAATCATATGGGCAAATGTTTGCATATTGTGATTGTTGCAAGTGTTAATACAAATGTCTGATATTCTATATTATAGATAATATGGTGTGTGGTGTCACACAGAAGATCATATTATCAGTTTCCTATGGAGTATATAAATAGTTCACAATCTAGATGGACTTGGACAATCTATTGGAAAGGTTATAGTGTAATCTGGTATTAGTCTATCTTGACTATAGGTTTACACTAGTACACTTTGTGTGTATTGAACAGGACCACTTGAGGTTGTTCTCTTTGTACTGACTACATAAGAGAACAAACACCTCTGTTATTATGGATGTTTGTGCTCTTAATTCAGATATAATAACGGACATGTATATGCAGTGTGCATTACTTTGACTCATAAAAGAGTGAGATTCATTATGGATCAACAACCTCTATGAATTGGGTAATAACATTGTATGTATGGTGGGCTGTTGATTATAAATGGAATCCATGTCCCGATACATCGGGTTGATGATGTCCTGTTAAGGAGCTCATAAGGATTGTCATGTAAACCCTGCAGGTGGATTATATCCGACATGACAAATAAAGTTGAGCGGTACTACTTAAGGATAAAAGATGTCGAATCAATATAGTTGTCAGTAACTTAATTTGATCGACGGACATACGATATCTTCGCATGGGGGGCCAAACGAGCATATAATAAAAGGAGCCCACAAACATAATTTGGAATTAGGGAGGTAGTGCAACAATAGCTCATTAGTGGACCGAACTATTGTTAATGGGCCTGGATTATGTGTTCGGGCTGAACACGGGATATCCAGATCCGTTAGGAGGCCTAACCCTAATTTTTCCTTATGGTCCCTGCCGTAGCCTATATATATCCTCTATTCTCTGGCCGCCAGATGATTGATCAGAAATCTAAATTTTTTTCTAAATTCGTGATTCACGTAAGGAGAGAAAGAGAGGGCTGCCAAGGAGAAGAAAAGGTTGGGAGATCGTCGCCCACACGATGTCCAACTCGAGGAAGGAATACGTGCAGAAGATCTTGGGGTCGTCCGCTCGAGATTGCCAAGAATTACTTGTCTCCTTTCCGCCGCAGGTATAATTCGTGAACCCAAGTTTCCGTCTATGAAGGGTTAGAACACGTATTAGATCTGTTTAAGTTTCTATCGATCAATACGCACACCAAAGGAAGGGTCCTGGGAATCCCCAGTTCCATCAATATGTTCACACTATCTCCATTCCCACGACGCAGTCATCAGCTCCGATCCAGAAGCTTAAGTCACTTCTCTACAAGCGACTTGGAAACTCCCACTGCAACCAATGCAAGTCAGCCTGTCGTTCCAAAAGCATAGTAACCTCGCCAACCTGAAGCACAAGCCTACTCCTCGCCTACAGCACAATGACTCTGTTACTCCGAAAAATAGTTTCATCGTTGCTCTAAATGCACAGAAGTCTCATCGTGATTCGAAGCTAAGTCCACTCGTCGCCTGAAAGCATACAGTCTACTCGTCACTCCAGAAGCACGGTCTACTCGTCGCTCCAGAAGCACAACAGTACTTAGTCCACACCAAAGGCACGGGAAGCATGGGTCCACCCCAATTGGTTTGTTTAAACTTCCTCTTGCAAAAATGATTGGGATTAAATCATGATTGATATCATATCAGATTGATTTAAATCTTAGACGAGGATCAATTAAACTCCAAATCTATGATGAAATCCTAAGATTTACCCGACTGTATCCGAGCAAGCAAATCGGCATGCGCCACGTGTCACCTCCTTCAGTTATGTTGATAACCACCAGAGATCTCAATGAGGGGAATCTCGATGTCCGCCACATGTCAGCATCGTAGAAGTCTGTACCGTGCAATGATGGCAGATTCTTTCATATCTCAGAACCCTAATGCAAATCGCATATGTGCTTGGTTCTCTATAAATAGAAGGAGTTCTCCTTCAACTTAATGGGAGCGACAACCTTCATCTAAGAAGGAACAATCCACCAACCAACCAACAGAAGAACAACCCCCTCCAAGGGATCTTCTCCTCCAGACAGCCTCTTGATCGATGATCCCAAAGTTCCATCAAAGGCGCCAGAGAGCCAGAGCAAGGTTGATACGTCGTTAAATCGTCAACGAAGTAAGGAGCCGCTGCAGTGCTCGATGTCCATTATCACACTTTCCCAGAAACCTCTTCTCCATGTACTTAGAATATCCTTTTTAGGACTTCCTTCTTTGTATACAGATACCTTTTACATTCAATAAAGCAAAAAGTTTATTCAACCTTTTGTTATGTCTACCAAAATGGAGACTATACTGGAGACTACCTTCTCCTCCAATGAGAAGGCGGGAACGCAATCTGATGACAACTTGCTGGTATCTTTCTAAGACATGCTGGCCGTACGCTTCGACCAGTAAGCTTTTGAAGATCTCCTCTATGATGAAAAGTCGAAGACTTCGACGCGGTTCGTACAATCGAAGAAGACTAGACGTGTCTGGAGGCCTAAGGCGGTTACAGCTAGCAGCACGATGGCGGCAACTGCGTCTCAGGACCCCCTCAACGCCGAAGCCATGGAGAAGATTTCGGCTGCTACAGCCTTATCCTCTCGACCGATTCTCTTCCTGGAAAAGCATGGCGAGGAAGACGATGGTTCTACGGTTGATCTGATGAAGGCACGATGCCAAAGAAAGCGCACACCGGTCCAACCCCGTACGATGGGAGTATTGTCGGTAAGAAGATTTGTCTTCGACATAATCATTTTCCCTTCAAGCGAGCCTTCGACGGACTCTGAATACTACTCACCCGCTGGGGGTAGTAGGAAGAGATCCCAGGTGGTTCATGCTTCGTACAATAAGCGCACGACACCTATGGCAGACCAGAGGCCCACGTTGAGAGAGAAGGATCCACGGCTCCGAGAGCCAAGCCAGGGGGTACGTCTTACGGAGAGGGAACCACGCGAATAGCATTCCCGTAGAAGTGATAGGAGGCTTCTCCGCCAAACCCGCTCTGATCGTACTCACGTGCAGCTCCCCTGCACGTACAATGGGGGTGCCATGGTGGAAGATATTACCCTCTCCCAAGCGGAAGAAGAATCTGTGGCGCAAGGTGTGCCTAAATCAAGGCACCTTTGCACCCAGATTACCATCAACTGCTGATGTCAGCAAGCGGCCGTGCCGTCATCGAGCACACGTTCCATCTTCCAGAGACTTCACTCCAATTCGACCCCACGCCAGAGGCTTAATTGGGGCCGGTGAGCCATAGAGAAGATGAACTCGCATCGCCACGTGCTACGTGACGCAGGGTTCCAGAACTTTCAAGAAGCCCTTCCAGAATCCTTCTGTCATGACCCGTACCTACTTTTCGGATGCGAACTCGTGAGCAAGCCAGCTACGTATCGAGCGGACTGCAGTCCGACTCGAGTACGTATAAGCTGTCAAGTTCATGGATATCATGTCTAATCTAAACTGTATCTCAATCCATAGGAATCATATAAACAAGAATGAACAAGTATGGGTCATGGTCTGCAGCCCATTAGCATATTATCCGATTAGACTCCAAGAATGATATGAGTCTGTAAAATAAGCAGAATATAACATGATATGAAATATAAAGCACGAGAAGATAATAAAGAAATATCACAAGCAATCCCTGTATCATGCATCACAATCCTCTACCATCCCGCTCTACTAACTAACTCCACGCAGTCGCTAAACCTGAAGCGATCATCAGGTCCTCAGAGGACTAGCAAGATACATAATATACAAGCCAACATGTAATAGTACAAATATACAAAGAAGCAAGGAATAATCAAGGATATCCAACTAGACAAAATGAACCAAGACACAAGATCTAAACACAAGGATCCTAAGACAATGGCATGCCATACTAGAAGTGGCTAATAGGTCAAAGCTATAGACTGCAGTCAAGACAAGTACTCACAATCTATAGTGTCTCAATCACAGTCTAGGCAAGTACTCACAACCAAGACAGTAGCCAATCCTAGTTTAAAATCCTATAGACCATAGTCAAGGTAAGTACTCACAATCTATAGAATGTCAAAGGCAAGTCCTACTCAAGTCATGTCAATTCAAGTCAAGTTATAATCAAGTTGAGGGAATCGTGGTGTAGGACTAGACGACTCTATCAAGGAATATATGTGAAACTGACACAGTGTAACAGATAGAAAATATCATAATAGGAAAGGAACAAGAAACTAGAAACATGTAACATAAAACTATAACAGGATGAGTGTACCCGACATAGAATAAAGTAATCACGAATGTAAGAAAAAGAACCGCAGCGAGATGATGAATATGCATATAAATTATACTGTACAAGTTGACAAGGTATACTTGCCTGGTGGTAGCGCGAAGAACTAATAAGATACCGTCAACTAGTACGCCATAAAGTCCAAAATCCATAAATATCTCTGAAAGCTGAAATAGATATCGCCAACATTCTCAGAATAGTCAAATTAGCTAGGATTGCCTGTCCTTAAGTCCAATTCTGGACACAGGGGCAAAACGGTAATTCCGGGCAAAAATGATGTCCGCCGTTGGACCCACTTTGCACCGAAAAATGTGCCAGAGTCAATGGTCTCTAAAGTTGTCAAACTACATGTAAATAGATCCAGTTTTCCGATACGAACCCAACCGTATGTCTAAATTTGGATTTCGACGGGCTTGCACAAAATCACCCGTTGAGTCAGACCGTGAGGCCCGCAAAACGGCGATTTTATCAACTGTCTCAGAATCGGACCAAACTTAGCATACAGGACCAGAAAAATGATACGGTTCTGTTGGCACAAGTTTTGTCTTGATCTGACGAGCATGCACGAAGTAATTGAGAAACTTGCACAGAGGTCGATACGGTAAATTTCGACGGATACGCATCAAATTCGTCGTACACACGCGACCAATTTGAATTCCGTCAAAGCCCACACGACCACGAAGTTGTTACGCACCTTTTGATGCTTTCGGTTCATGACCACGTCGTCTGGATTGGCGGGACGCACGTCGTATCGAGGGAATTTCTAGTTTTTTTGAAAACAGTTTCTCAGGTTTTTCTTGATTTTTGAATTCGAATAACTTCCTATATACCAATTGAAAATAAGAACTACCAGTTGCGTTTTAATCCCGTTTAGGTTGTCTTTAACTGTGTCAAAATAAACTTTTGAAAACCCTAATATCCAGTTCGAAAACTGGCTTCCAATATGGATGATTGGAGTGGTTCTCTATTTCGAATTCGAACAGTTTTTTCGGGATTTTCCCATCGATTTCTCGACTTGAAACCTCGATGAAACTCGAACCTAATTGCAGGGAATCTTAGAGGGTTATACAGGTTTTCTAAAACACTTTACGGATCGTAAAAAGAATAAGTGTGTGCGGGGAACTTCACCTGCGAAGTGCGGTGGTCGAAACAACTGCTGCGACTGCTAATCCCTCTGTTTCGCAGGCACGAGGACGTCCGGCCAGCCGACGATGCTCCGGCGGTGGTGCAGTCGACGTGTGGGGGTCCATGGTGGCGCAGGCGTGTTGTGTTTTAGGGTTTTGCTAATTGCTTCCTTTTTCTCCTCTCGGTTTCTCGTGTGGTACATATATACTGTTGTTAAACCGAGCGGGTGCTCTCGGTTGGGGGAAGCTGGGCTCGGCTTGGTAAGATGAGCGGGTTGGGCTACGGTTCTTTGGGCCTGGGCCGGCTGGGCTGGGCTGGGCCTGGGCTCCTATGTCTAAGCTATTATGTATATGTCTAAGCTATATATATATATATATATATATATATATATATATATATATATATATAAATATATATATATATATATATATATATATACACACAAATACACATATATATAATATATTAATTTACTCTATATATCTAAAACTATATATATATATATATCTATATATATATACGAGTATTTATATCTATACACATACATATATACATACTTATATATACGTATACGTACACACATATATTATATATATATATATATACCTACACAAATATTTATATATTTATTTATATCTATGTATCCAAAACTATATATATATATATATATATATATATATATATATATATATATATATATATATATATATATATATATATATATATATATATAAATATATATATATATATATATATATATATATATATATATATATATATATATATATATACCTATATACGTATAAAAATATACGTATATTTATATACGTACATATACATATATAAGAATATTTATATATATACACATACATGTATACATTCAAACCTAAAGAATAAAATATGCTAAATACAATTTATAATAGAAATACCATATAGTCTATATACTAAAATTCACATAAATCAAATACAATAATATTTCATATATATAAAAGCCTAATTTGCCATATACCGTAAATATACCTCCATATATATACATGTATATATCATCTAGATAAATCCAAAATCCAACATATCTATTAAGGAAATTATTTAGTGTATCATCAATAAAATATTATTTAACATCAAGGACTCATAATATATATAACCACGTTTGGGGAAAAATCGTCTACTAGGTTACTAAATTAGAATACTGCTACCCAATGCATGTCTACAATGACGTCTTGGGATGCACAATATAACTACCTGGACTTGGGCTCAGTTCGGGCTAGTTGGGTACAACCCGGTCTTCTATACGTCAATAAATTAATTAATAACTAATTAAAACAACTATAGTGATTAGGTCGCAACTTGGCCTGGTTTTCCTAGTTAGAATATCACTTTGGCTCGGTCTTCCATATCAGGGCTAATGCACTAGTTAAAGCACGCCACTGCACTGTTCGTACCACTGGTCTAGTCATCTTGTACTTCAATTCCTCACCATAGCTAAATTCATCCATCGTAATAATTAACTAAATAGTCATTTATAAAATACTAAAATCACTATTTAAATCAAATAAATAATAAAAAAATATTTCCAAAAATTTTCGGGAAGGGGAGCTACAAATCTACCCACCTTTAAAATAATTTCGTCCTCGAAATTCTAATTCATAACTATTCCTTCAAAATCAAAATCGACTATTACCTTAATCTCCTCAAAGTTAATTTCTCCAAAAATATTTTATAACCCTCTCTAGCCATTTGTAATTATGAAACCTCGAGAACTTCTACCCACCTTTGGTCACACTACTCCTCAAAACATGGTCACCAAAATATTATAACCTTCTAACTAGTGGCTAATAATTCTACCAGGAATATCTAGGACATATGGTATCTTTAATCCCCCATATCTATCAAACAACCAAATATGCAAAATCAAGCAATATTCTAATATAACTTAAGAATCTCTGATGAATTCTAGGCAGCACGATCATTCGTCACCTCGAAATAAAAGGGACGAGGATCAATGGTACGGAAAGCAAGGAAGTATAATCGAGAACAAATATGAAATTTCAAAGGCGGTAGAGAAATTTCTAGAGACTTTTCAAGGCAGAGTGGATTGAGATTTCTAAGGTTTAATCATAGTCGCAGGCTCGTATCAGTATAGTTACGTAATCGATACGATATGCTCTGACCTGCTTGGGCCACCACAAAAACTTGTCACGACCCGCACCCGCTTTTCGGACGCGAATTCGTGAGCAAGCTAGCTACGTATCGAGCGGACTCCAGCCCGACTCGAGTACGTATAAGCTGTCAAGTTCATGGGTATCATGTCTAATCTAAATTGTATCTCAATCCACAGGAATCATATAAACAAGAATGAACAAGTATGGGTCATGGTCTGCAGCCCATTAGCATATTGTCCGATTAGACTCCAAGAATGATATGAGTCTGTAAAATAAACAGAATATAACATGATACGGAATATAAAGCACGAGAGGATAATAAAGAAATATCACAAGCAATACCTGTATCATGCATCACAATCCTCTACCATCCCGCTCTACTAATTAGCTCCACGCAGTCACTAAACCTGAAGAGATCATCAGGTCTTCAGAGGACTAGCAAGATACATAATATACAAGCCAACATGTAATAGTACAAATATAAAAAGAAGCAAGGAACAATCAAGGATATCCAACTAGACAAAATGAACCAAGATACAAAATCTAAACACAAGGATCCTAAGACACTGGCATGCCATACTAGAAGTGGCTAATAGGTCAAAGCTATAGACTGCAGTCAAGGCAAGTACTCACAATCTATAGTGTCTCAATCGCAGTCAAGGCAAGTACTCACAACCAAGACAGTAGCCAATCATAGTATAAAATCCTATAGACCGTAGTCAAGGTAAGTACTCACCATCTATAGAATGTCAAAGTCAAGTCCTACTCAAGTCATGTCAAGTCAAGTCAAGTTATAATCAAGTCGAGGGAATCGTGGTGTTGGACTAGACGACTCTATCAAGGAATATATGTGAGACTGACACAGTGTAACAGATAGAAAATATCATAACAGGAAAGGAACAAGAAATTGAAAACATGTAACATAAAACTACAACAGGATGAGTGTACCCGACATGGAATAAAGCAATCACGAATGTAAAAAAAAGAACTGTAGCGAGATGATGAACATGCATATAAATTATACTGTACAAGTTGGCAAGGTATACTTGCCTGGTGGTAGCGCGAAGAACTAATAAGATACCGTCAACTGGTACGCCATAAAGTCCAAAATCTATAAATGTCTCCGAAAGCTGAAACAGACATCGCCAACATTCTCAGAATAGTCAAATTAGCTAGGATTGCCTATCCTTAAGTCCAATTCTGGACACAGGGGCAAAACGGTAATTTTGGGCAAAAACGATGTCCGTCGTTGGACCCGCTTTGCACCGAAAAGTGTGCCAGAGTCAATGGTCTCTAAAGTCGTCAAACTACATGTCAACAGATCCGGTTTTTCGATACGAACCCAACCGTACGTCCAAATTTGGATTTCGGCGGGCCGTGCACAAAATTACCCGTTGAGTCGGACCGTGGGGCCCGCAAAACAGCGATTTTATCAACTGTCTCAGAATCGGACCAAACTTGGCATACAGGACCAGAAAAATGATACGGTTCTGTTGGCGAAAGTTTTGTCTCGATTTGACGAGCGTGCACGAAGTAATTGAGAAACTTGCAAAGAGGCCGATACGGTGAATTTCGACGGATACGCATCAAATTCGTCACACACACGCGACCAATTTGAATTCCGTCAAAGCCCACACGACCACGAAGTCATTTCGCACCTTTTGATGCTTTCGGTTCGCGACCACGTCGCCCGGATTGGCGGGACGCACGTCGTATCGAGGGAATTTCTAGTTTTTTAAAAACAATTTCTCAGGTTTTTCTTGATTTTTGAATTCGTATAACTTCCTGTATACCAATTGAAAATAAGAACTACCAGTTGCGTTTTAATCTCGTTTAGGTTGTCTTTAACTGCGTCAAAATAAACTTTCGAAAACCCTAATATCCAGTTCAAAAACTAGCTTCCAATATAGATGATTGGAGTGGTTCTCTGTTTCGAATCTGAACAGTTTTTTCGGTATTTTCCCATCGATTTCTCGACTTGAAACCTCGATGAAACTCGAACCTAATTGCAGGGAATCCTAGAGGGCTATACAGGTTTTCTAAAACACTTTATGGATCGTAAAAAGAATAAGTGTGGGCGGGGAACTTCACCTGCGAAGTGCGGGGGTCGGAACTGCTGCTGCGACTGCTAATCCCTCTGTTTCGCACGCACGAGGACGTCCGGCCAGCCGACGATGCTCCGACGGTGGCACAGTCGACGCACGGGGGGTCCAGGGTGGCGCGCAGGCGTGTTGTGTTTAGGGTTTTGCTAATTGCTTCCTTTTCCTCCTCTCGATTTCTCGCGTGGTACATATATACTGTTGTTAAACCGAGCGGGTGCTCTCGGTTTGGGGAAGCTGGGCTCGGCTTGGTAAGATGAGCGGGTTGGGCTACGGTTCTTTGGGCCTGGGCCGGCTGGGCTGGGCCTGGGCTCCTATGTTTAAGCTATTATGTATATATATATATATATATTTTTTTTATGTTTAAGCTATTATGTATATATATATATATATATATATATATATATATATATATATATATATATATATATATTTTTTTTTTTTTTATATATATACACACAAATACACATATATATAATATATTAATTTACTCTATATATCTAAATATATATATATATATATATATATATATATATATATATATATATATATATTTATATATATATATATATATATATATATATATATATATATATATATATATAAAATAAATAAATATATATATATATATATATATATATATATATATATATATATATATATATATATATATATATATATATATATATATATATATAAAATATATATATATATTTTATATATATATATATATATTTTATATATATATATATATATATATATATATATATATATATATATATATATATATATATATATATATATATATATATATATATATATATATATATACGAGTATTTATATCTATACACATATATATACATATTTATATGTACGTATACGTACACACATATATTATATATATACCTACACAAACATTTATATATATGTATCCAAAACTATATATATATATATATCTATCTATACCTATATACGTATATTTATATACGTACATATACATATATAAGAATATTTATATATATACACATACATGTATACATTCAAACCTAAAGAATAAAATATGCTAAATACAATTTATAATAGAAATACCATATACTTAAGTCTATATACTAAAATTCACATAAATCAAATACAATAATATTTTATATATATATATATATATATAAGCCTAATTTTCCATATACTATAAATATACCTTCATATATATACATGTATATATCATCTAGATAAATCCAAAATCCAACATATCTATTAAGGAAATTATTTACTGTATCATCAATAAAATATTATTTAACATCAAGGATGTAGAAGCATGGAAAATATCAGAATAATGCTCTATGCGGCTCGGAACAAGAGAACCCCATGCGGCTCACACAGGAGCAGTCCCATGCGGTTTAGAGAGACTCTCAGTCTCATGCGGCTCGAGGCAGGAGAGTCCATACGGGCCATAGGGGCAGTCCCAAGCGGTTCAAAGAGTCCCCCAGCCGCATGCGGCTCAGAAGTACATGCGGCTCATACAGGAGCAGTCCCATGCGGTTCAAAGAGACTCTCAGTCTCATGCAGCTCGGGGCAGGAGAGTCCATGCGGCTTACATAGGGACAGTCCCATGCGGTTCAAGGAGTCCTCCAGCAGCATGCGGCTCAGAAATACATGCGGCTCACATACGACCAACAGAGATATGCGGCTCGATCAACGCCACGTGTCCCCATGGGATCCCCCCACACAGCTGGCCATCGAGTAATGGCCTTATTCAATGCTCTGCTATGATTTGACAGCTGACGGCTCTGACATGAAATGTCATGATGGTCCTGTCATAATGACAGACTCTTCGGGAACAGAAGAAAATCTCTGATACGATCCAAGATTGCCACATGGCTACTCCCATGCGGCTCAATTGAAGAACAGTTTCATGCGGCTGGCAAGAATCATCTTCATACGGCTCACCAAGAAGCCATCCCATGCGGCTCGCAAGTATTATACCTATGCGGCTCATTGAGATGCTGTCTCATGCGGTTCATGGATATCATGCGGCTCTGGCAGAGTCCACCATTAAGACACGTGGCAGAGATTCAATTGCCTCCACAACTTGACAGCTGGTAGCGAGGATGATTTTGGGATGCAGATCAATCAGAAGATTTATCAGATCCCAATGACCATATTTAACATTATCCTCATAATTAATAAAATCAGGTCATATCATTCATAATCAAGCCAATGGGACACGTGGTGAGAGGTCCAAGCTTGACACAACCAATCATGAAGATTTAAAGCAATCAGCGTTAATCATTCACAGGATTCGATACTATCCCCATGTATGGCCCAGATCCTTCACGCTTAAAACTAATGGTCCAGATTGATTGAGCATCAGGCCGCCGCCACTTTGAGAATGGGTAATCATCCAAACCCTAATGATGCCCCCACTATTATAAATAGCAAGGTGCCATTCCCTTGTAAAATATAGACGGTCAGAGAGAGATACGCCCATACAGAGAGACCCCCCCCAATAATCAGAGAGAAAATACACAGAGAGAGAGAGAGAAGCCAGAAGAGTAATAGAGGGAGAGCAAGAAGAGCATTTCTTCATCAACACCAACCATCTCTTCACAAGAGCCAAGGCTGCATACCGATCGTCCAAGGAGTAAGGCAGGGCTGCCGTCGCCTTCCTGAGCCTCTATCGTCACCCCCCAGAATCTAAAATAAACAATTGTACTTAGTCTGCTGTACCTAGGTTTTTGTCCCTAGGCTTTCTTTGTACAAGCGAGTTTGTAACGTGAAGTAAAAGTCCGGTCCTCTGATAATTGTTCTGTTCTTTTATATTTTATGGCAAACACGATGGCGACTCTGCTGGGAACAAACTTCTCCACGGCTGAGGAGTTGGTGACGCAATCAGATGCAGGCAAACTTGGCTCCATGCAACAAAAGATGGTCGTCCGCTTCGACCAACAGGCGTTTGAAGAGATGCTCTCCGAAGGAAGAGCTGGCCCGGTCCAGAAGCGCACCCGCGGCACGAAGGCTCGTAAAGAGTGGAGGCCAAAATTATTTGCTCCTCCCCAAGCCCTCGATGGGATATCCTCTGTTGCTCAAGACGGCGAGAAAGACTCTCCTGTGGCCCCACTTCAGACCGTAGACAACTCTGCTGTCCCCAAGTCCGGCAGAAGAAAACACTATGATGCTGGACTTGCAGGGGCAAAGAGTAACTCTATGCGATCCGAGTCGCATAAGGGTATTAGCCGTAGGGAGAAAGCTCATGCGGCTACATCCGCCAGCCGTATGGTTAAAACTCGTGCGGCCACATCTGTCAGCCGCATAGCTTATGCGGCTACAGTTGCCAACCACATGGATGAAATTCATGAGGCTAAAAAAGTTAATCGCTTGCAGAAAACCCATGCGGCCACAATTGCCAACCGCATGCGGCCAGCCTGCACGGTCGTGACTCCTAGCCGCATAAAAATAACTCATCCAACGGCAGAAGACAACCGCATGCAGACAGCCTGCACGGTACCCAATTCTAGCCGCATAGCATCCGTTCTACGCTTCTCTCGATCAGTCTTCGACCGTCTCTCATGTGGTCCTGACCCTGATGCTTCTCTGGATGATAAGCCAGACTCTGTGGTATTCATCTTAGACTCTTCCTATTACGCACCCGCAAGTGCTAAAAGGAGGAAGTCTAGGGCAGCGCGGGCTCATCAAGCCCAGTCAGCTGTCCCAACCTCTGACTATCGGGGCGTCCCGTTGACTATCACACGGACCTCTGATGGAAAGTTATATAGAACCGCTCGAGTCCAGCCCCCGGCGACAAAAGGACAAAATGGTTCCTCTGACCTGCGTGAGGCGATCCTCCACAAGCGCAAGAAAAGAGAAGGAGCCTCGGCGTGCAAAGAGTCCTCACCTTGACATCACTGCACCCAAATTATCGTCAACTGCTGTTGCAACAACGCGGCAGTGACAGAAGACCGGCCGTCCGTCTTCCAAAGACTACAGCATCCGAGCCCAGAAGACGAGGCACCTCCTGTTGTCTCCAGCAATTCCACTCAGAAAGTCCCCACCGAGGGGAGAAGGAAGAAGACAAGCATCTCCAGCCCCAAAATATCGACCACTACAGCTAAGAAACTGTCGTCTAAACGGCTGTCCTCCACCGGAATATTCCAACACACCCGTTCAAAGACGAAATCTACTGCAATGGAAAATTCATCGTCCACATCGCTGGGAGTCGTGGGAACTGGGGTAGCACTCCTCCGAACATCCACAACAATCCGATGTTTCAAGGAGCCGAGCCCGGGGAAACAACTCTCCCATCAGGTACAACAGACTCTGATGTCCCTAAGGACATCCACGACTCTCAAGACGAAGCAAGCTCCGAGGCTGGGGATACCGTTCCCTCCGAGTCCGAGTCCGAGCCCGAAGAGAACATTCCCACCTACCCCGATGACTTCTCGGCGTATGGGTATGACTCGGAGGGTACATCCTCCACCGTTCCTTGCGTCACTCCTCATGTAAGGACGGTGTTCATGACGGACAGCAATCAAGGTGGTTCCAGCGATCGCCAACGCATCGACACCTTGGAGGCTATACTGCAGGCCTTGGTCAAGTTTGTAGATGAAATCAAAGCCGCTCTTCCAACTCTGCAAGGAGGAACGCTTGGCCAAACAAGTACGGGTCTCGCGGTCAATGCGGACTCGAACTCAGCGGCACCAAACCCGGGCAATAATCCTTCCGAAATAACAGCCCCTACCGCAACAGATGAGGCCCGAGAAGTAAGAAGAGAGGTCCAGGAGCTCCGAGCCATGTTCCATGCCCGAGAAAATGCTCAAGACCTCAGAATGCGGCAACCATACCCTGCCGAATGGAGGGATGTTCCATTCCCACCAAAATATAAGCCGTTCAATATTAACCCGTATGATGGCAAGACCTCAGCAAGTCGGTACATCACTTACTTCGAGGTCACCATCGACCATCTGCCCCATGATGATGCTATTCTCATACGATTATTCATTGGGGCATTGGAAGGAGTCGCTTTCGACTGGTATCACAATCTGCCGGACAACTGCATCCACTCCTTCGCCGGCTTCAAGCGCCTGTTCTTGGAGAGATTCTACGAAGTAGGGCAAGACGTCACCACGTCCACTCTTATGGACGTCATCCAAGGGGAGAAGGAGTTGACAAGGAACTACATTGAGCGGTTCCGCCAAACCGCTATGAAGCTGCCCTCCGGAAATCCAGATTCCTCTTTAATTGAAATTTGCCAAAAGAGACTGCTTCCAACGATCAGTCTCTGGATGGGCGAAAGTCAATTCAAAGATTGAAAAACGTTCATCATCAGCGCCACAAGCGCCGAAGAACGACTGAAGAAGGCTCGCCAACTGGGATTGCACATCTCGGAAGGAGAAAACAAGGACAAGCGTCCCAACAACGATAATGGGGGTAGCCCTTCCAACAATCGGGACAGCAAGGGAAAGCAGGCTATGGTGGCCGATACAGCACAAACCTGAGCCGAAGCCAGCAGATAAACAATGGCCGTAAATCACTTACTCCTTCGAAGACGGTCACGTCAAGCCCATTTTGGACATGCTCATACAAGGGGACAGGATTCAGCTCCCTCTACCAAGACGAAAACTGCAGCCGGCAGAGATGGAGAATCCAAAGTACTGCCATTATCATCGCTATGTCCATCATGCTACACATGATTGCTACCAGCTGAAACGGTACATCCAAAACCTCATCGATTCGAACGCTTTGGCCATCGATTTCGAAGAGGTAACCGTGGCGGCCAATATGGTGTCCGTACAATTCGGCAGCATCCCCCCGACGGAGACTCAAGACGGGGTGGTCCCCGTCCCTCTAGCAACAATGAAGATTACCAATCTTCCACCTCTCCGAGATCAGGCTGCCGGTCTATTACCCCTCACCATATCACGAGGGAAGGTCATATGGATCCATCCAGACTTGGTGTCAGAAGTGACTCGGCCCACACCATCTTCTACCGACAAAAAGAAAAGTAAAAAAGTCAGGACCTGCCACACAATCTCGGCAGACAACGAGGAAGCTACAGCCGTCGTCACGCGGTCCGGAGCGCAATCACAACCTGTGGTTGACAATCCAGCTGAAAATCATCAACCCACTACAACTGATGCTCCGGGACCGGCTAAGCCTTCGACGACCGACAAGCCTAGGCCGAAGGAGACTCACTTCGATAAATCCCTCCGAAAGGAGGCAGCCCAAGGGCTAGAGAGGCCCTACAACTTTGACATCTTAGCACAATTGGCTAACACACCGGCCAAGTTGTCACTATACGAACTCCTAAGACTCTCCAAGGACGTTCGTATTGCATTAAGCGAAGCACTCCAAAATGTCGATGCCTATCTGGCTCAATCCAACCTCACCGGGGAGGACTCACCTGTGGATCTCCAAGACAGTGCCTGCACGGGAGCAATGCCCAACATCGTCTTTACTCCGCAGGACATGCTCATCAAAACCAACCTACACGATCGCCCGCTACACTACACGGGATACATCAGCGACGTAAAACTGGATCGGATGTACATTGATCCTGGGTCGTCCATAAGCATCATTCCGAAGGGTCTGTTATATCATCTTCGTATCCCAATGCATCGCCTGACACCTACAAGTACCGCCATCAGCGGTTTCAATTCGGGCAGGAGCTACCCTATTGGGAAGATTCGTCTGAAGTGTCAAATTGGCGACCTCTAATCCGAAGTCACCTGCTACGTCATAGATGCAGACACTTCTTACAACATACTCTTGGGGTGCCCATGGATACACGATTACATGATCGTGCCTTCCACGCTACACCAGTACTTCAAATATGTCAACAAACACGGCTTTGTGAAGGCAGAATTTGCTGACATCGATCCCTTCAAAGGGGTCGAATCTTACTACTCAGACTCCTGCCTATACGAAAAGTCGAGGAGGCACCTTGATGAAGGAAATGAACAGACTGGTACCGAAATGGCCACGGGATCAGAAGGACCTCTGACGATCCACCTCCAAGCTCGCAAACCGGGCAAGTCTGTACCCCTTACCGCCACTCTGCGGAAGGACGCGATCAGCCTCTCGGCGCAAGAGGAGCAGATGATAATCCGGCTGCCAAGGTCCGGCCAAGTGTCGAGACCCAAAACCGGGCCACTGACAATCAGACTGCTAAGGGTCAGTCAACCCCAAACGGGGAAGCTCAATCCCTCCGACAAGTCGCTGACGATACGCCTTCCCAAGAAGGGTCGTCACCCCGATGCAAGGTCTGACCCTTCTAGCGAACCAGCCACACCTCGCTCCACGTCAAATGCCAAACTGGGGGTCGCTAGTCTGCCAACAACTCCACTCTCGGCCCCATCAACTGAACCACTGACAATCAAACTTCACAGGACGTCCTCTCAGTCTTCATTCACACAGGGGGTAGCCGTAGAGGAACCAGAGTTAGCCAAGTATGTGGCTGTCCACACTGATGTTCCCTCCGCTGATGATGTAATCCCCCTAGAAAAGATACCTTACTTCATCAATAAAGGGTTATCTTTGAACTACACCGAGCTCAATAAGCTATGTACAATGTATGCGATGGAACACGGTATAGGCACTCACCTACACACACAAGTAACAAATGTGTACAGTGCGATCCAGCTTAATCCAGTAGAGGATGCTTACCGAATAATCAAGGGAGGGGATCATCCGATCATCTTCGGCCGGACGAATAACCCGCATCCCTTCACCATAGAGGAAGCCGACCTCGGGTCAGATGCCGGAAGACTGCCTCTGTATCTTTATAGCCCCCAATCCAAATATCTCATGCAGAAACAGGGGTATGATCTGGAGACGACGCTAGGTTTGAACTACGGCACTGGGCGACGATTACCTTTGAAGCCGCCAGTCCCGGCGGGCAAACCACGGGACTACTATAACAAAACTTGATGCGGGTTAGGATATGTAATGCCCACTACGACCCCAGAGAGTTCAGATGAAGAATGCGACTGGCAGTCACATTCAACCGGGTCACCAACTTCTGACTCAGATACCAGCATCGGAGATGTGTTCAGACAAGTCTTGTCAGTCAACATGGCATTCGCCGACGCTTACAAAGAAGATGAAGACATCCCCGAGATCTTCGAGCTAGAGCCGTGGGCCCAGCAATTGGACGCACAATGGGAAAAATGTTTCGAACTGAGAGAACCTCCTACTGAAGATGAAGTCATACAGGTTGACCTCGGCAGCGAATCTTCTCCAAAACCCATCTTCGTCAGTAAAAGCCTAGCGGACGAAGAACGGGAGTCGCTGCTAGAACTTGTCAGAGAATACATTGATGTGTTCGCCTGGAGCTATGAAGACATGCCAGGGTTAAATCCCGACATTGCTCTTCACAAACTCAACATTCGGCCAGATACGAAGCCAGTCAAGCAACAACAGCGACGCTTCCGCCCAGGCATCATGGACGTGATCGAAGCCGAAGTCAACAAACTGATAGCCAGCGGCTTCATTCGTGAGGAGCAACATCTCGATTGGGTCGTCAATATAGTACCCGTCCTCAAGAAGAATGGGAAGATTCGAATCTGCATCGACTTTCGTAATCTGAACGAGGCGTGCCCCAAAGATGAATTCCCCCTTCCTATCACAGACATCATGATCGACAATACCTGCGGCTTCGAACGTATGTCATTCATGGATGGCTTCTCGAGGTACAACTAAATCAAAATATCTCCTGATGACGAAAAGCATACATCATTCCGAACGCCAATTGGCACGTACTGCTACACAGTCATGCCTTTCAGTTTAAAGAATGCTGGCACCACCTATCAAAGAGCCATGAGCATCATCTTCAGAGACCACTTACGCAAGACAGTGGAGTGCTATGTTGACGATACAGCCGTTAAGAGTCGCTGCAAGGGAGACCATCTGCAGGATCTAAGGACGGTATTCGACCTAATGCGAGCGCACAATTTAAAAATGAACCCTATGAAGTCCTTTCTGGGCGTATCCAGCGGAAAGTTCTTGGGCTTCATCATCACTGTACAGGGTATCCATGTAGACTCTGAGAAGACGAAAGCAATCATGGAGATGGGTCCCCCGAGAAATCTTCGCGAACTCAGAGGCCTTCAAGGGAGGCTAGCTTACATCAGGAGGTTCATTTCTAACCTCTCCGGGCGATGTCGACCGTTCACGCACCTCATGAAGAAAGGAGTCTCATTCGTATGGGACGAGGAATGTCAGCGTGCTTTCGACAGCATCAAAGAATATTTGTCAAATCCTCCAGTTTTGGTGGCCCCGGTTCCTGGGAAACCATATCTTCTCTATGTACGAGCAATGGAACACTCCCTCGGGGCTCTGCTGGCACAAAACAATGATGCAGGCCATGAACAAGCCATATATTACCTCAGCCGAATGATGATTGGGCCAGAGCACCGATACACCGCTGTGGAGAAGGAATGCCTCGCCCTGGTATTCGTCATTCAGAAAACGCGACACTACGTCACCGGACAAACGATATATGTTATCTCACGAGTCAACCCTCTCAGGGTCCTCATGACTAAACCAGGGGCACTCAGCTCTAAACTCGCTACATGGGCAATATTGCTGTCCCCTTATCATATGATCTTCGTCCCCCAAAAGGCAGTCAAAGGTCAAGCCCTGGCAGACTTCTTAGCAGCCCACCCAGGCTCGGAGTCCTCCAGAATATATGAAGAGATCCCAGATGAGGTCGCCGACTCGCATGCAACTTCTCACGAGGCTATATGGCGAATGTTCTTCGACAGTGCTTCAAAGACCGGACCTAAGGGCAATATAGTCGTCGGAGTCGGGGTAGTGCTGATCTCCCCTTCCGGATTGGTGATTAACCGTGCTTATTCCCTCACAGAGCCCTGCTCTAACAATGTGGCCGAGTATAACGCTCTAGTCATTGGGCTCCAACTCGCAAGAGAGCTGGAGGTAGAATACCTTGAAGCATACGGCGATTCCCAACTAATCGTCAATCAGATCCGGGGCTCATATGAGGTCCGCCACGAAGACATGATCCTTTATCACCAAATAGCGATTGACATCATCTCGTCGTTCGAGGGGTTCTTCATCGAACATGTCCCCAGACTCCGAAATATCGAAGCTGATGCCTTAGCTGGTCTTGCCGCTCCCTAGCAGTTTCGAATTATGATCGCCAATCAGTGGATGTGATAGGCCACGAACTGGTCTGTCCCAAGAATAATGTGCAATTCGTGGCGAGTTATTCCGCACAGACGATTGATGATGCCCCAGATTGGAGACAACCATTCATCGACTTCGTCGTTTACGATATCTTGCCCGAGAACCCAAAGGAAGCCACTTCTATCAGACGGCGTTCTCTCAGATTCTTCTACGATATAGAGACGAAAATGCTGTATCACCGCTCCTACGACGGATTACTGCTTCGGTGTTTGTCAAATACAGAAGCCAAAGAAGCCGTACGAGAAGCTCATGACGGTGTCTGCGGGGCCCACTAGCCCGACCTAAAACTGCAAGACCGCCTTCGCCGAATGGGCTACTATTGGCCCACGATGGTGGCAGACGTGATAGATTATGCTAGAAAATGCAAAGCCTGCCAAGTCCACGCGGACTTCATTCACCAACCATCCGAGTTTCTACATCCGACAGTGGCGTCCTGGCCATTCGAAGCGTGGGGAATGGATATCATTGGTCCAATCACCCCACCTTCCTTCCGAGGATATCACTTCATACTTGCGATCACTGATTACTTCTCCAAATGGGCGGAAGTTGTCCCACTCGCAGAAGTCAAGACTTCAAACGTGATCAGCTTCCTTAAGCATCACGTCATCTACCGCTTTGGACTGCCCCGAAGGATCATCCATGATAATGGTCTGCAGTTTGCAAGTCACGCATTCTATCGGTTTTGCGATAAGCACCGTATTCAGAATGTCGCTTCGACACCGTACAACCCGGCAGCAAACGGGCTGGCAGAGGCATTCAACAAAACAATCATCAAACTCCTCAAGAAGTTTGTCTCCTCCAACAAACGTGACTGGAACGAGAAGCTCAGCAAATGCTTATGGGCTTATCGCACCACAGTTCGAACAGCCACCGGGAATACACCATTCTTTCTGGTGTACGGAAGTGAGGCAGTCCCCCCATTGGAGACTCAGATCCCCTCACTACGCGTCGCCCTCACACATCAATTGACGACAGACGAAAACCACCACCGCCGGCTACAGGAATTGGAGGCACTAGATGAAAAGCGCCTCTTGGCTCAGCAATGAATTGAGCTATACGAAGCACGCATCTCCGAAGCCTTCAACAAGAAGGTCAAAATCAGAACATTCCTGGTGGGCAATCTCGTTCTGGCAGTCCGGAGGCCGATGGTCATGACTCACAAGACCGTCGGCAAATTCCAGCCAAAGTGGGAAGGCCCATTTATCATTGAGACAGTATTCTCCAACGGTGCTTACCGCCTCGCAAAACAAAACGGAGACTTGCTCATGTTGCCCGTCAAAGGCAGGTTCCTGAAGAAATATTATGTCTAAACGACATTCTCTCCAGATCATCGAGTCATGTACCTGCTGGTACTGCTGAACTCACATCCACAACATTTCAAATTATCGAGTCATGTACCGACTGGTACCGCTGAACTCACATCCACAACACTTCAGATTATCGAGTCATGTACCCGCTGGTGCCGCTGAACTCACACTTTCTCAATATTCTAAATTATCGAGTTATATACCCGCTGGTGCCTCTGAACTCACATTCTGGACACTCCTTCAGATAGTAAGTCACGTATGATTATACCTCTGAACTTTCTTCCTGGAAGAGATCCTCCCTTATGATCCACTACCCGCACTCCCAGTGCACAAAAAGGGTAATCGATCCACAAATTTCCGAAACGGCCATGTCCTCATTACCTCTGAGTCGTTTTCACTTCGACCAAAAACAAACCGCTCCCTCGCATAGAACTTCCACGTTCTCCTACCTCTGAGTCGTTCTATGTACCCCCTCTTCATTGAGCCCACTCCTGCCATGTCCTCATGACCCCTGAGTGGGAAGGCTCCGTAGAAGAAACCCTCATACTCACCACGTCCTTAGTACCTCTGAGTAAGTATGTTCGTTCCCTTCAACTTGTTGCCCGTATCCAAAACCAGGGTACGTTAGGGGCAATGGGTCCATGCAAAATGTCCTAATAGAATAATTATTACACAAGCAAAAGAGTGAAGCAAATATATTCCATTCATTCAGAAATCGATTACATCTGTGCGGTTACAGGAAAGTTCTTCATACAGACAAGAAAAAGGGCAAAACGAAGCAAAGACCACATATAGACATTTACGAGAAACCTTAAAAACCCTAGCCGCAGAAGTGTGGATACAACTCCTTCAACCACCTTACATATGAAGGATGCAATTGAGGAAGATCCTCGTCTAGAATAGGGGAATCAAAGTTCCCAGCGCTGCCACCCTCAGCTGTCTCGATAGTGGGGAGGATGTCATCCCTCTCTGGCGCTAATTCTTCTTTCATCATCTCCTCCTTAACAGAGGGAGGCCCCTGATTGATGCCAGGGAGCGGCGGCTCCTCTACCACTACAATTTCAGCATTCGGTGGGGACACTACAAGAACCAAAAGACGAAAAAGAAGTAATGATGAATGATAAAAATAGTTAGAGGATATTCAGAAGGGTTCATGCGGCCCGTTGAAAGACAATTTTTTCTACGGCTCGGACATGGAATATATTCCATGCGACTCATGTGACGTGTATGCGGACCACAAAATTTGAAAAGCTCGTATCAAATGGTTATGCACGAAGTAATGCAGCAGAGCAGCATCTGTTAGGGTTTCAAAACACCCAATCTTCCACACAGTCCTTACCTTCGACGACAACATAGACGTCAAAATGAATGGAGGGTGCGACAGTCGAAGACTAGGCCTATTTTCTACTCTTCGCCACAGCCTTCTTCACTGCATTGGAAGCCCTAGGTGTCATCGTTGTCTGTCGGTCAGAAGAAGAAAGCAAGACAAAGATCTTAAATCAAGAAGAGTCCAACAGGGAAATCCCTCCAAAAACCCTTCCATTTATAGAGGACCAAGACTGACGCATCGTACAAAGTAATCGACTCTTCGGCTATCGATACAGACCAGTTGAATTAAAGATCAGAAACTCTTGGGATTCTGCCCCAAAAAAAAGGTTTGCATGCATGACATAATGACGTGGCAAGGAACTATGCGGCTGGGATATCCCTGTAGTTTAGATCCCCTGCGGCTAAGCCATCCATGCGGCTTGAAAGTCTCTGCGGCTGAACGAATCTAGGCGGCCAAGATATTCATGCGGTCAGGGTTTCATATGCGGCCAGAAGAATATGCATCCATGCTTCTTATTCAAAGTATTTCAATTTTGCAAATTGAAAACTTTGAAAGGGGTCCTGTAGAAGCATAGAAAATATCAGAATAATGCTCTATGCGGCTCGGAACATGAGAACCCATGCGGCTCACACAGGAGCAGTCCCATGCGGTTCAGAGAGACTCTCAGTCTCATGCGGCTCGAGACAGGAGAGTCTATGCGGCTCATAGGGACAGTCCCATGCGGTTCAAAGAGTCCCCCAGCCGCATGCGGCTCAGAAGTACATGCGGCTCATACAGGAGCAGTCCCATGCGGTTCAGAGAGACTCTCAGTCTCATACGGCTCGGGGCAGGAGAGTCCATGTGACTTACATAGGGACAGTCCCATGCGGTTCAAAGAGTCCCCCAGCCGCATGCGGCTCAGAAATACATGCGGCTCACATACGACCAACAGAGATATGCGGCTCGATCAACGCCACGTATCCCCATGGGATCCCCCCACACAGCTGGCCATCGAGTAATGGCCTTATTCAATGCTCTGCCATGATTTGACAGCTGACGGCTCTGACATGAAATGTCATGATGGTCCTATCATAATGATAGACTCTTCGAGAACAGAAGAAAATCTCTGATATAATCCAAGATTGCCACGTGGCTACTCCCATTCAGCTCAATTGAAGAACAGTTTCATGCGGCTGGCAAGAATCATCTTCCTACGGCTCACCAAGAAGCCATCCCATGCGGCTCGCAAGTATTATACCTATGCGGCTCATTGAGATGATGTCTCATGCAGTTCATGGATATCATGCGGCTCTGGCAGAGTCCACCATTAAGACATGTGGCAGAGATTCAATTGCCTCCACAACTTGACAGCTGGTAGCGAGGATGATTATGGGATACAGATCAATCAGAAGATTTATCAGATCCCAATAACCATATTTAACATTATCCTCATAATTAATAAGATCAGGTCATATCATTCATAATCAAGCCAATGGGACACGTGGTGAGAGGTCCAAGCTTGACACAACCAATCATGAAGATTTAAAGCAATCAGCATTAATCATTCACAGGATTCGATTCTATCCCCATGTATGGCCCAGATCCTTCACGCTTAAAACTAATGGTCCAGATTGATTGAGCATCAGGCCGCCGCCACTTTGAGAATAGGTAATCATCCAAACCCTAATGATGCCTCCACTATTATAAATAGCAAGGTGCCATTCCCTTGTAAAATATAGACGGTCAGAGAGAGATACGCCCATACAAAGAGACCCCCCCAATAATCAGAGAGAAAATACACAGAGAGAGAGAGAAGCCAGAAGAGTAATAGAGGGAGAGCAAGAAGAGCATTTCTTCATCAACGCCAACCATCTCTTCACAGGAGCCAAGGCTGCATCCGATCGTCTAAGGAGTAAGGCAGGGCTGCCGTCGCCTTCCCGAGCCTCTATCGTCACCCCCTAGAATCTAAAATAAATAATTGTACTTAGTCTGCTGTACCTAGGTTTTCGTCCCTAGGCTTTCTTTGTACAAGCGAGTTTGTAACGTGAAGTAAAAGTCCGGTCCTCCGATAATTGTTCTGTTCTTTTATATTTCATGGCAAACAAAGGACTCATAATATATATAACCACGTTTGGGGAAAAATCGTCTACTAGGTTACTAAATTAGAATACTGCTACCCAATGCATGTCTACAATGACGTCTTGGGATGCACTATATAACTACCTAGACTTGGGCTCAGTTCGGGCTAGTTGGGTACAACCCGGTCTTCTATAAGTCAATAAATTAATTAATAACTAATTAAAACAACTATAGTGATTAGGTCACAACTTGGCCTAGTTTTTCTAGTTAGAACATCACTATGGCTCGGTCTTCCCTATCAGGGCTAATGTACTAGTTAAAGCACACCACTGTACTGTTCGTGCCACGGTTTCTAGTCGTCTTGTACTCCAATTCCTAACCATAGCTAAAATCATCCATCGTAATAATTAACTAAATAGTCATTTATAAAATACTAAAATCACTATTTAAATCAAATAAATAATAAAAAAATATTTCCAAAAATTTTCGAGAATGGGAGCTACACCCTCCGAGTCGGTCGCTAAACCGAAGAGGAGGCCAGAGAGCAGCAAATCTAAGGTACCCGATGCATGTGTGTTCCAAGGCACCCATTCCAGATCTGTATTAGGTGCCATGCCAAATACTAGGGGTAGCCAGCTGCCAAATACTAGGGGTAGCCAGCCTCCTACCATGCACGGCAACCATGTGTTCCAATCTGAGGAGGAGCAATACGACACGGATGTCTCCATCGGCGCAGCCAGTCACCAGCCTAGGTGTATCAACCGTGCTGAGTTCGAGGAAGATTACAATCTTACGGTGTATCCTCAAGACGATGAGGCTCAGGCATCTAAGCCAGAGAGCGAAGGATCCACGGCCCCCTCGACTCATCTTCACACTTGGTCCGTGTTCATGGCCGATGGCAACGAGGAAGACAACAACGAAGCTCTCAGACGTATCGAAGCCCTCGAGACAAAGTTACATACGTTGACGGACACCATGAAGACTCTATCCTCGGTCATAATTGACCTCAAGAGCAATATGGCCCCAGCTGCCTCTACACCTGAGCTTGATCCGCTAATCAATGACGGATCCAGCAGGCTGTCTGTCGCCCACCTGGCAGGACCCTCCTGGTCTACTCCATCCGCTACAGGTTCTGCAATGTCGGTCGAAATACCGCAGGCCATCAAGGAGTTGTATGCTCGTCATGATGCTAAGGAGAAGCAAGAAGCACCCCGGAAGATGGGTCTCCGGCAGCCATACCCTACCGAGTGGGACAATGTCGTCTACCCTCCCAAATACAATTCGCAGACGCTTACACCCTACGAAGGAAAGGGGTCTCCTCACAATACTTGAGGTACTTTGCCTTAGTAACTGGGTACTTGCCAAAGGATGACGCCCTCATATCCAACATATTCATAGGAGCCCTACAGGGGTAGCCTATGAATGGTTATGCAGTCTTACGGACGATTGTATCTCGTCATTTGAAGACCTGAAGACTCTATTCGTGGATCGATTCTACGAAGGAGGGATGGACATGACGATATCGACCCTCATGGAGATTGTCCAGAGGGAGAAGGATCCTTTCCACGCATATATCGAGCGCTTTTGCCAGGCAACCCTCAGATTACTGCCCGGCATGCCTGAGCCCATGCTTATGGATTCATGCCGCAAGAACATGCTACCCGCAATCAAATTGTGGCACAGTGCTCCATGCACAGAGTGGACGCCTTTCATTACAGAGGCGGATGCCGTACAGAGAAAAGCCCAAGATGCGCAGCTCCTGGGGCTACACTTTCCTGCGCCTGAAGACAAGGGAGACACTCGTCCAGCAGCAACCCCAAAGATGGAAAAGGCAAGCAGGCTATGACCGTCAACATCCTCAAAGGTTTAGCATTCATGAACCTCGAGTCCGCAAAAATACAGAGGCCGAGGGAGACTTACTCCTTCAATGACGAGGATATGCTGGAGCTCTTCGAGATGCTTATGAAGAGTGGCAAACTGTCTATCCCGGCACCCAGGCATCCTGATGAAGTAGGAAAGGTGGACCATCCCAAGTACTGCCATTACCACCAGTACGTCCACCACTCAACACGAGATTACTTTGTGTTGAAAAGGTAAATCCAGCGTCTCATCAATGGCAACGTTATATCGTTGGATTATGAGGAGAAGACCGTCATGGCCAATATGGTCACTCTCCAGTTTAGGAATTTTCCAGCCACAGAGGTGCAAGACGACATCATTCCTTATTCCAAAGGCGACAATAGAAGTAGTCAACCTTCTACCAGCATGGGACAACGCTTAAGGGCTCATCCTGTTCTCCATACCTCAAGGCGAAGTCATTTGGATTCATCATGACTTAGTCTCCGACATGATGGCACCTACGACCCTTTCTACCAAAGGGAAGAAAAACAAAACATGCCGCATGGTCTCGGATTCGACCGATGATGCTTTGATGACCACCCGCTCAGTGCAACGACAAGAGGAGATCCAGACTCCAGAGCAGGAGGAGTCTCAACCAACTACTTTCCGTATCCTAGATGTATCAGGTGCAGGTCCATCTCAAGCTCCTGACGCACAAGAGGCAGGTCTATCTCGGGCTCCTACCATGGATAAGCAGAAACTGAAGGAGGTTCGCTTCGACAAACCTCTCAGAAAGGATCCGGCAATAGGGCCTATCAAGCCCTACAACTTCAATATTCTAGCACAGCTGGCCAACACTCCAGCTAGATTATCACTTTTCAAGCTCCTCCGCCTCTCTAAAGATACCCGAGACACGCTCACTGAAGCCTTACAGAACGCCCAGTCCTTCCTTACTCATGTTCGACCACCAAAAGACGATCCCGCAGCTTGCCCATATTGCCACAGCATGGTCGAAGTGATTCCCAGTATCACTTTCATCCAGCAAGACATGCTGCTAAAGAATAACCAGCACAATTGCCTCCTGTATTATACAGGGTATGTCGGTGCCATTAAGGTCGATCGTATCCACATCGACCCGAGTTCCTCTATGAGCATTATCTCAAGAAGCCTCCTTCAAACTCTAGGGATTCTGATGCATCGGTTGACAGCCTTGAACACAACAATCAGCGGCTTCAACGTAGGAAAGAGCGAGCCTCTGGGCAAAATTGCCTGAAGTGTCAGATTGGTGACCTCCATACTGAAGTAACTTGCTATGGCATCGATGCAGACATAAACTACAACATGTTGCTAGGACGACCATGGATCCATGAGTACATGATTGTCCCTTCTATCCTACATCAGTGTATGAAGTATGTGGCTAGCGATGGGACCATCAAAACGGAGTTTGCTGATATCGACCCATTTCGAAGACTTGAAGCCTACTATACAGATGTTGATCTGTACAAGTCAGTCCCTAGGATGATGATAGTAATAATACTGATGACGAGGCAGAGACAGCCTCAGAAAGTGTAACAGCGACCAAAGAACCTTTAAAGGTTTGACTGAAAGGAATGCCTCCCAAAGTATCAACGCCTCTCATTGTTAAGTTTCGGGGCAGTGCTCCATCTTCGCCTCCAGTGACGATAGAAGATGGTCAAGAGCCGATACGAATAAGGCTATCCCGGAGGACTCCAAGGCCAACTACGAAGGTGTAGGAGCATGCGACCATAGCCCCTTTAGTGGTCAAACTGAAAGGGAAGCATCCTCCCCTCCTCCCGCAATAGCTCTAGTCCTCACTAACGAAGAGCTAGAAGACAACGTCTGTGCCAACACGGAGGCACATTCATTCGATGATGTAATCCCCCGGGATAAGATATCCCACTTTACTAACAAGAAGTTGTCTTCGAACTACTCTGGTGCATGCTGGAACACCAAATATTTCCTAGACAACTCTCTGCGTAAGCTACAGACGCAGGTGACGACCGTCAACCATGTAAGCCGAGTTGTCCCTGCCCAGGGCGCCTTCGTAGTTCCAGCCAGAAAAAAAGAATAGGAACCCATCATATTCGGTCGATTGGAGCATCCGTAGCGAATAACTCTTGAAGACCAAGACCTCGACAGTGGCAAGATGTAGTTCTACCGCTACACTGTGTAGGCCAAAAACCTCATCTAGAAGATGGGTTACGATCTGAACAGCAATAAGGGGCTCAATTATGGCAAGGGCCGGCGTCTTCCCTTAAGGATTCATGCTCCAAAGGGAAAAGCTTAAAACTATTACCAACGTACCCGTCAAAGGTTGGGGTACGTTATACCTATTAGGGTTATATACTAAAAGCATCACTTTTGTATTAACCTTATTTTCTTAAATTTTGAATGAGAATCATATGGACAACGTTTGCATATTGTATTTGTTACAAGTGTTGATGCAAGTGTCTGATACTCTATATGGTAGATAATATGGTGTATGGTGTCACATAGAAGATCATATTATCAGTTCCCTATGGAATATATAAATGGTTCACAACCTAGATAGACTTGGACAATCTATTGGAAAGGTTGTAGTGTAATCTGGTATTAGTCTATCTTGACTATAGGTTTATACTAGTACACTTTGTGTGTATTGAACAAGACCACTTGAGGTTATTCTCTTTGTATTGGCTACATAAGTAAACAAATACCTCTATTATTATGGATGCTTGTGCTCTTAATCCGGATATAATAATAGACATGTATCTGCATTGTGCATTACTTTGACTCATAAAAGAGTGAGATTCATTATGGGTCAACAACCTCTATAAATTGGGTAATAACATTGTATGTATGATAGGTTGTTGATTATAAAAGGAATCTATGTCCCGATACGTTGGGTTGATGATTTTCCCTTAAGGAGCTCATAAGGATTGTCATGTAAACCCTGCATTTGGATTATATCCGACATGACAAATAAAGTTGAGTGGTACTACTTAAGGATAAAAGATGTCGATAAATATAGTTGTCAGTAACTTAATCTAATCGACGGACATTCAATATCTTAACATGGGGAGCCAAACGAGCATATAATAGAAGGAGCCCACAATCATAATTTGGGATTAGAAATGTAGTGCAACAATAGCTCATTAGTGGACCGAGCTATTGTTAATGGGCCTGGGTTGTGTGTTCGGGCTGAACATAGGACACCCAGATCCGTTAGGAGACCTAACCCTAATTTCTCCTCATGGTCCCCGTCGTAGCCTTATATATATCCTCTATTCTCTGGCCGCCAAATGATTATCAGAAGTAAGAAGCTTTCTCTAAATTTGTGATCCACGTTAGGAGAGAAAGAAGGGGCTGCCAAGGAGAAGAAAAGGTTGGAAGATCATCGCCCACACAACGTCCAACTCGAGGAAGGAATACGTGTAGACGATCTTGGGGTCATGACTGCTTGAGATTACTAGAAACTGTTATCTTCATCCCGCTGTAGGTATAATTTGTGAACCCTAGTTTCTGCCTATGAAGGGTTAGAATACGTTTATATCTATTTAACTTCCTATCAATCAATACGCACACCAAACTAGGGTCCTAGGAATCCCCAGTTCCATCAATTGGTATCAGAGCCACTTTGGATCTGCATATTGATTGATAGGTCCTTGTTGTCCAATAAAACTTGTGTTGTGTATTAGTCGGTAGATGTAGATCTTGCAGGCATATTAGATCCAACTATTATGGTCCAATGCATGTTTTTGTTTGTGTTGTTTTAAACCACGGATATGTCATAGATGTTGTTGTTATTCTGGATGTAATTAAAATCACGAGGGTTGATCGTGCTTATTATTTCAATTTTTCAATCTAGATTATGTGTGAACTCCTTCGGGAGGCATAGGATTGATATAATTTTAATTATTTTTTATCAATCGTGATGGCAATGGTGGATGTTTCTGATGCCGAACGAGATGCTGGTTTTATGCAGTCCAAAGGCAGACGAATGATTTTCGATGAAAGAATCGAAAGCCAAAACATAAAAAAACTAAGCAGGAAAGATGACCATAATAGTTGGATTTTTTTTGCCCAATGCCAGATTTTGGATTCAGATAGTTGAGGACGGACAGCCAAACCCCGAATAGATATGCGCAGTGCCAGATTTTGGATTCTGATAGTTGAGGACGGAGCAGGAAAGATGACCGTAATAGTTGGATATTTTTTTCTTATTTGTTGTCATTTTGCTTTTTCTGATTATGCATGTTTATTATTATGTGGATTTGTTTTTTAAAAAACTAAGTCTACATTAATAATGGACAACATGGCCATAATATAAACTAGTAGAAAAATCCTCATTGTTAAATAACTAAGTGGGAGAGGAAATTTATTTAGCATAAATCCTATGTTCTCCATTACTTGTTTGTAGGTGATGTAATTATGCTTGCGTGTTGGCTTTAGTAATTTCTTCTATATCGGATGAGTATAATTATGGATCACCAGTACAAACTTCCTTAGGGATAATTGTAGAAAGTTACCTAGTATGTGTACAAGGTAATGGACTTAGTATTAAGTAATAGTATACACTTAGATACAAGTAATGGTATCCTCCCCATCGGAGTCACTGCTATTATTTGTATGACCAGAGCAAAACCAACAGATTAATTTTATTTGTCATAAAGTTATGTTGACATGATAGTAAAATTAATAGGAAGTACCTACTTGAACAAAGTTGAATTTGTATATGTCCACACTATCGTGGCATGCTAAATTCATGATGTTCAAGGTGTTGGTGAATTTTTTATTATTGTTTTGAGGGAATCAATATTTAATTAATTCAAAAAGTTTTTTGCCCTACATAATTTTTATTTATATGATTATCAGGATTTCAAAAATGGGTTCTTTCAGTACACTTATGGTGATTCTTAAAGAAAACAAGCTTACTAGACCTAATTATATTGACTGGAAACATAATTTGGATATTGTCCTGACTGCTGAGGAGTACAAATATGTACTTGTTGAGGAATGCCCACCTAAGCCTGATGCTAACTCTGATGAAGAGGTCAAAGAGGCCTATAAGAAGTGGAAAAAGGCAGATGAGATGGCGCGGTGTTACATTCTGGCATCTATGTCAAATGTCCTGTGTATCTCCCTTTCCCAAAAATTTGAAATATTTTTATTATTATTTATTTTATTGAATGGTGATTTTTAGATTTTTATAAATAATTAATTAGATAATTATTATGGTAGATGCCTTTAGTCATGATTAAATTTGGAGTACAAGGTGACTAGAAATCGTGGTACGGATAGTGCGATGGCGTGCCTTGACTAGTGTATTAGCCATGCCAGGGAAGGCCGAGCCATAGTGATGTCCTAACTATGAAAACCAGGCTAAGTTGCGACATGACCATTATAAATAGTTTAATTATTCATTGTTAATATTATTTGACGTTTAGGAGACCTGGTTGTACCAAACCAGCCCGGACTGGACCTGTACCAAGCCCAAGCCCATGTAGTCATGCGGGACATCTAATGACGTTCGTGTTGATGTATTTTGGTATGATGGTATCGTATTCCGTTTTAATGATCTAATGAGTATTTTCTAAGTATTCTTAAATAAATATTATAAATATTATTATTAGTTGATATTCAATGATATCGTATGTGAATAGGTCCTACATTAGAAAAAGGATATTTAGAATTTTATTGGAATATTTATGTATGCATATATATGTGTACATGTGTATGTACATATGAATATATTATATATAAAGGTGTATATGTGCATGTATATATAAATATATATAAGTATATAATGTATATAAATATATGTGTGTAGGTATATATAAATGTATATAAATATATGTGTGTATATGTATATATATATATATATATATATATATATATATATATATATATATATATATATATATATACACACACACAACTGTTGCTAATTAATAAAAAGAAAAAGAAAGGATAATAAAAAAACCTAATAAACTACCCCTCCGCCACAAACCGAACCCAGGGCCAAGCATTCCAGCTGGCCCGACCCCCCAGGCCCAATACCAACTCCTCGGCCGAGCCTTAAGCTCCCCAGCCCGAGCACTAATTTTCCTCCAGCAAACACAACTGTGCTAACCGATATCAGAGTTTATATATATATATATATATATATATATATATATATATATATATATATATATATATATATATATATATATATATATATATATAGTATCGAGAGGGAGGAGTTCGGGATCGAACGAAACCCTAACCTGATCCTAGCCAACGACTGACGGCGACCCCAGCCTCACGCGTGTGCCGCCACAGGTGGTCGCTGGCCAACTACGCGCGGTGGCGAGGCCGACAACAAGGCCGCCGCACATAGAAGCAGAGCAGCAGCCGTGCACAGGTACTTTCGCTCGCGTATATTTTCCTCCCCGATTAACGAAACCTCGATCCGCAAAATCCTACGGAGAGCCGATATAACCATCTAGGAACTCTAATAGTTAGATTTTGATCAAGTCGTACGACCTGTCCACGATTTCGATAGGAAGTCAAAGGAAAAGCCCGTTCCAAAATAGGGCAAAGGCAGTCCAAGCCCTGTTGTTTAAAGGTCGAACCCGATCAACGGGTAAACAGATTACAATTGTTGTTTGAACAGACTTGTAGAAGAATAATAGGACTTCGAAACCCTTGTTGTGGCTTAAGTTTTCATTGATTATATTATGAGTAATTCGATTCCAAAAATTAGGAAAAACTGTGTTTTAAAATATTATTTTTTAGAAAAATTCATCGATATGACGTGCGTCCTGCCAATCCGGGCGCCGTGGTCGCGAACCGAAAGCATCGAAAGGTATGTATCGGCTTCGTAGACATATGGGCTTTGACGGAATTCAAATTGGTCGCATGTGCGCGACGAATTTGATGCGTATCTGTCGAAATTCACCGTATCAGCATCTGTGCAAATTTTCCAATTACTTTGTACACGTTCGTCAGATCGAGACGAAACTTGCGCCAACAGGACCGTATCATTTTTTTGGTCCTGTATGCCAAGTTTGGTCCAATTATGAGACAGTTGATCGGATCGTTGTTTTGTGGGCCCCATAATCCGATTCAACGGGCAATTTTGTACACGGCCCACCGGAATCCAAAATTGGACATACCGTTGGGTTCATATCATCAAATTGGATCCGTAGACATATAGTTTGACGACCTTAGATACCATTGACTCTGGCACGCTTTTCGGTGCAAAGTGGATCCAACGGCGGACACCATTTTTACCCAAAATTACCATTTTGCCCCTGTATCCAGAATTGGACTTAAGGACAGGCAATCCTAGCTAATTTAACTATTCTGAGAATGTTGGCAATGTATGTTTCAGCATTTGGAGACAGTTGTGATGATTCGGACTTTATGGCTTAGTAGTTGACTATATTCTGTTGGATCTGCGTGCAAACTCCAGGCAAGATACCTTGCCTCCCTCTACAGTTCATTTTCATGCTTATAGTTCTTCTGTCTTTATTATGTTATCATTTAGTTAATCTAGTTGATATGGATTCATATGTTTTCTTTATACCATGTTTACCAGTTTATTGTCTTGCTTGTATATCAGTATTTTATAACTTGATAAGTGTAGTTATACCAGGCTTGTTCACATTATAGCCATACTAGAGTTGTCCTTACATGCATCATGACTGAGTTGTACCATGTCATCACCTGTATCTTGACTGGGTTGTGTCCACAAGTATGTGTAATTGAACTGTTATTCCTGTATCGTTTTCACAACCTGCAAGTCCATGCACGGGGCGAGGGTTGTCCGTTTGCACCTGCGAGTCCACACACGAGACAAGGGTGACTTGTCTTGAAACTGACCTGCGAGTCGACATTCGGGGCGAGGGTTAGTGATTAGTTCAAACCTGCGAGTCCACACTCGGGGCGAGGGTTTGGTATTCCATTGATCTCTTGTTCTTCCAGCAGTTCATTCATGCATAGTTGATCCCGTATCCGTGTTCATAGTTAGCTGTCAGTAGCCACATGTCAGCCTCATGTCTAGTTCCTGTTTATACCCTGTTTATAGTATTGCATGATTAAACTGTTAGATAGGCATGCTTTTATGTATCTTGCTATGCCCCCTGAGGACCTGATGATCTTTTCAGGTAGCTGATTGCGTGGAGTTAGTTAACGGATCATGATGGAAGTGATTACACCTGCAGGGATACAGGTATTTTGTTTGTGATATTTCCTTATTCTTCTTTTGTGCTCTGTATTCCATACCATGATATATTCCGCTTATTTTATAGACTCATATCATTCTTGGAGTCTAATCGGACATTATGCTAATAGGATGCAGACCATGATCTATAATTATTCATTCATGTTTCATATTCTTATTGTGGATTGAGATATAGATTACATTGCCATGATTCGGCATTATACCATAGCCTTGACATCGTTTACGTATTCGAGACGGGCTGGAGTCCGCTTGATACGTAGCTGGTTTGCTCACGAGCTCGCGTCCGAAAAGCGGGTGCGGTTCGTGACAAGTTTTTTTGATGGCCCTGTAGGAGCGTAAAAATTGTTTCAATGAGGGAGTCATCTCAGTCATAAGTGGCCCGCTTTATGCCTAACAGAGCAGGGAATTTCTTTACGCCCAAGACAAGGCTAATTGTATTACGCCTAAGCAGATTGATCTTTTTACGCTTGGGTCGACACCGGTGATTTTACGCCAAGGACTGAAGCAGCCTCTTTCACGCTGGAAAAAGCCATCAAATCTCGCATTTAAAGCTGACTTTGACATGAAGATATCAATGATGGAATTTACCACAGAATTCAATAGAATTTGTCTCATACAAAGACCATTGTTGTCGTTTATAGAGATCGAGCTACTTTACGCTCACTGAATGGTTTCTTTTACGTACGGGGTTTTACATGAGTCTTTACGCTCATAAAAAACAATGTGTGCGTGAAGTCTATTTGAGCCATTTTACGCTCAAGGTTATTCGATAACCGCTTTACGCTGGAAACCCATGACAGAGCTAGTTTACGCTCATCTTTTTACGCCCGATTCGTTCTGGCCAGTCTGGAACGTAGTGTGCCTACGTGGTCTTCATGCCACCTATTTCGAAGAACGTGTGTACATGTATCCTATTCTTACTGAAATGATGGGACACGTGTCAGCACATACAGAGGATGATTCTGATCGTGGAGGGCAGTTGTTAGCGTAAAGACAGATGTTGATACTCTTTTACGCACGAAAACCCCAGTCTATAAATAGACTCATTTTTCTCATACAAGACAGACAGAGAGAGAGAGACAGAAGAGAATACAGAGATCAGAGCTTCGAGATTTTGATCCTCTAAGAGCATTCTTCTTCAACTTTTCTTCCAGAACAAAGTGAAGCAAAGCAGGAAAGCATTCGGCCTCGCCATCAGTGTCCAAGTGCGTCGATACCTTTCTGGTGTATTAGTTCTTCCAAATTGTTCTACTTCAAGCAGTGATCTTCATCATCATCATATGGTCCAAGGAACAAAGTGATCGTTTACGAATCAGACTTCCATAGTAATACTTTCCCAGAATCAAATTAGTACTCCCTGTACTTTTCTTTTCCTCTTGTTTTTGTTTTCAAAAGCCAATTCCTCCAAGGCATTTTGTTAATCGAAACAAAAATGGCGACTCTGCTGGGGACGACCTTCTCCTCTGACGAGGAGGCGATTGCTCAATATGATGATGTTTCGGTCGGTTCGACCAAGAAGACTCTGGTGGTACACTTCGACCAGACTGCCTATGAAGAGATGCTCCGAACTGGGGGTGGTTCTCGCCATTCCAATGTTCAAAAGTCTCGCAAAACACGAAAAGTTTGGATTCCCAAATCCAAAGTGATTTCTGATCTCTCTGATGCTTCTGTTGACAAGGGGGTTCTTCCCACTCCTGTCGTAGGGGCTCCCGTTCATAACGAGGCAGTCCCTACTTCAAAGTTGCACTCGAAGTGTGACGATTTGTCTCCCGTTTGTAACGGTGAAGATAACCAGGTTTCACACCCACCGCGTAAAAATCAAGTTTTACGCTCAGTGGGTAAGAATCAAATTTTACGCTCAGTTCATAAGAATGAGACTCACATTCGTAATGGGGCAGACTCTAAAGCTTGTGCTTCTGGGTGTAAGAATCAGTCTCCCGTCGGTGACGTGGTAGGCCCAAATAAATTACGCTCCTCGCATAAAACAAAATCTCCCGTTGGTAACGTGGCAGATAACAAGATTTTACGTTCCATGCGTAAAGATAAATCTCCTGTCTATGACAGTGTAGATGAAATTCACAAAGATGCTCACATGTCGAATGTGAATGTATCTAAACGTGTGCAGCGTAAAATATTGTTGGTAAAACTTCTATTCTACACCAACGACCTTCTTATACTGCTTTACGCAAGGTACCAAATTTATAAATCACACGCCAGGAAAATGGAGTCCTGCGTGCTAAATCTCAAGATTTACGCACACAATTCCAAACGCGTAGAAATGTACAATTTGGTTCTGCGAATGCAGCCAGTAATCTTCTTTATACACAAGGGACAAAACGTTTTTCCACCCCCAATGTAATAAAGAAGAATACTTCATCCACTCCTTCTGACTTACGCGAATTGCTAATGCAAAAGCGTAAGAATAGACAATCTCCGGTGACATTCTCCCAAGAAAAACATCTTTGTGAATACCACCAGGTTGTGATCAACTGTTGTTGTTCGGTTTCAAGACGATCAGTTTTTGATCGATTGAGTTTCAATGTACCTCCACATCAAGCTGAAGACCAAGAACATGAGTCGTCATATGTGTCAGTCAACATGGCATCTCATACTAACAGAGGACGACGTCCAAGACGGAACAAGTCCCAAACTCCAAGTCAACAACAGTTCAACAGGCTTCTTGATTCCTTTGAAGGAGTATATCAGAATACTCGATCAAGAAGACGAAGACAATTGCAGACTTCTGATTCAGAGGCTGGGGGTACTCAATCTTTTGAGTCTGATACCGATAGCGTGGATTCGTACTTCTATACAAACCCTTCTGTATCTTCAAGAGAGGTTGAATCCTACGCTGTTGGAGATGAGCCAGAGACGTCATCTGCTAATACAGAACAACGTCTCACTGCTGTTGAACAATCACTGAAGGATATGCTTAACATGGTATAAAACATGCATCAAATAATTTTGAATCAGCAAACTGCTCAACCGACAGCAGTGACACCGGCACCAGTAGCAGCACAAACTCAAGATAGTCAAGGGGCTGAAATACCTTTGAATATTCAAGAGCCCGCTGCTAATCAAAATTCTGCATCTCCGGATCCCATTCTTCCAGAAGATGTACCACCTCCAGTGGGGGTCATGGTGCATCCAACGACTACTCAGTCAAATGTGCTTCCTCAAACCAGTGAAGCCATTCAAGCAGTGCGTGAACTTAAAGCACAGTTTGAAGTTTTTAGGCACAAAGATCAACTCTAGAGGCTAGGGATTAAGCAACCTTATCCTCCTCATTGGAATGACGTACCCTTTCCACCGAAGTTCAAGCCACAATCCATGGTTTTGTTCGATGGAAAAGCATCTCCCAGTCAATATATCAATTACTTTGATATTATGACTGTACACTTGCAGAAAAATGATGCTCTTCTCACCCGAGTGTTCATCGGATGTCTGACGGGTTCAGCTTACGACTGGTATCGCAGCTTACCTGATAACTCTATTTCGTCTTTTGACGAATTCAAAGCAATGTTCCTCTCCCGCTTCTATGAAGGAGGTATGGACATGAATATGTCCTCCTTGATAGAAATCAAACAAAAGGAGAAAGAAGATACTCGGACATTCATTGAACGCTTCCGACAGGCTACTCTAAAGATGCCTCCTGGTATGCCAGATTCAGCGTTGATTGACACATGCAAGATGAATCTGCGACCATCCATCGCTGTCTTCATGGGTTCCTAATTCACAGATTGGGCTTCGTTCATTATAGCAGCAGTTTCTGCCGAGACCAATGGTAGGTTGGCTCGCGAACATGGGATGATTTTCGCGTCAGAAGATAAAGGGAAGAAAAATAATCCTGGCAATAATCCCGGCAATCGTAATGTGAAAGGAAAAGATACTCTTATGGTCAATCTTTCCAAGAGCAAGACGACATCAAGCAATCAAGAATCTTCCAGGCCAAAGGAAGAATACTCCTTTGACGAAAGCGATATCCCAGGGATATTCCAATGTCTGGTCAAAAGTGGTAAACTTCAGATTCCAGAGCCAAAAAGGCCTAATGAGGTAAATTTGACTAACAATCCCAAGTATTGTATCTACCATAGATACATTAATCATCCTACCAGTGCTTGCTATGTCTTGAAAAAGAAGATCCAAGAGCTGATAAATGGTGGCGCCATCGTTTTAACCAATGATGACCATACGGTGACAACCAATATGGTTTCTCTTCAGTTTGGGGATTTTCCTCCACAGCAAGTCCCAGATGGAATTATACCGATTTCGAAGGCGACGATGAAGATTGTGAATATCCCGCCTGCCAGAGAAGAAAATACAGGATTGCTGCCTCTCACATTGAAGAATGGTGAAATCATGTGGGTACATCCTGACTTAGTGCCTGAACTGGAAAATGAAGGTAAAACTTCAGAATCCAAGAAAGGCAAGAAAGTCAAAACTTGCAACATGATTTCTCATATTATTCCAGATCCTGATGATCTGGATCATCTATGGAACGGCCTCCCTCTGGAAGATAGACTGAAAGGACTAAACATCTGTCCTCCAAGTCTAGCTCCTCCTACCAAGCTCAGGCTTACTCATCAGCAGTGGCTAGCCATGAATAGTGTTCCTTTATACCGGGTACAACGAGTCTTTGCTGCTTATAAAAAGGCTCCAACAGGGATTTCTCCTCGTTTCCCGAATCCTTCTTCTCCCTTAACTACAGAGACATCTGTACTTCATTCTTCGGTAGTTGCAGAGATTCATTCCTCGTCCTGTGCTGAAACGCCTGTTCAAAGTCCACTGCCTATCCATTTGTATAGTCAGCAATCTATCATTCTCATGAAGAAGATGGGTTACGACTTTCAAAAGGCCGAAGGTTTGAACCATGATAAAGGAATCCGTCTTCCTTTACAAATTCAAAATCAGAATTCTACCGCTGGATTGGGTTCTGAAATTCCTCGTAACAATCCTCACAAGAAGAAGGCTAAAGGAAGAAAGACTAAATCCTGTAATATGGTACTTTCTTCTCCTGAGCCTGAAGAAGAAACTTTTGCTGGTACAATATCTGGAAAGGAGTACCATAAAGATTATGAGGGATCCTCCAAAGAAGCAGAAGATGTAGTGGAAACACTACCGACTCAATCTTCTCCTGTTCCTGCTAAACCGTCTGTGGTTGAAAAAGGGAAACAGAAAGCAGTGCGCTTTGATATCCCATTGAAGTCTGCTTCCAATCAGGGGGGTGACAATAAAGCCTTACAAATTCGATATTCTAGCTCAGTTAGCCAATACTCCGGCTAGATTGTCTATATTTGAACTACTTCGCCTCTCCAGAGAAAGCAAAGAGACCTTGAGTGAAGCTTTACTTCAAGCAGACTCATGCTTAGCTCAACTCAAGACTCCCGATAATATGCCAGTGTCATATCCACAATGTCATAGCGTGATGGAAGCAATTCCCAACATCATCTTCACATAAGAGGATATGCTATTGAAACACAACAAGCATGATAGACCTCTGTGCTACACTGGATATATCGGATCTACTGAAATTGACAGGATTTACATTGATCCCGGGTCTTCAATTAGCATAATTCTCCAGAGTATGCTAAGACCCTTGAGGATTCCTACTAGTGAACTGACTTACACTAGTACCACTATTGTTGGTTTTAACTCTGGCAAGAGTAAGCCACTGGGGAAGATTCGGTTACAGATGCAGATTGGTGATCTTTGATCCATGGTAACTTTCTATGTTATCAACTCGGATGTATCATACAATATTCTTCTTGGAAGACCGTGGATTCATGAGCACAATATTGTGCCTTCCACTCTCCACCAATGCTTCAAGTATGTGGATTCCCAAGGAGTTGTAAAAACTGAATTTGCTGATATTAACCCTTTCAAGGGTGTCGAAGCCTACTTCTCTGATTCAAGGCTTTATAAACAAGAGCATATGAAAGAGATATCAGACATAGCTGAAGAATCATCACCTGAGGATCAGTCCATTAATGAAGATCCACCAGAGAAACAACCCTTGAAGATCATGGTCAAGGGACGAATCCAATCTCAACTTGTCAATGATCAACCTTTGATAATCAAGGTTAAAGGAAGAACTCAAACTTTACCGGAGGAATCAATAAGAATTCCCGTTAAGAGTCAAGTTCAACCTTTTATGATCAAAGTTAAAGGGCGTACTTCTGGTACGAATGATCTAGAATCACCATTGATCGTCAATATTGGCAATTCTAAGCAGAAGACGGATGATGGTCCACCGTTGACTAATCCGAAGTGTAGTAATCAGACTATAAATGATGTAAACATTGCTCATCTCTTTGATATCAATGAAGATTTCCTTTTCGAGTATATGGCTGTCAAGTTTATTGAAAAAATGACTTTATCTTCCGATAATCAAAGTCATCAATATAAAGACAACATAGATTCCTCATATGATGAATCCAGACAGATATTCTCAGTCAATATGGTTCAAACCGATGATGAATCAGAGCCATTTGAGAATGATCATTGGGCTCAACAGATGGATACTCAATGGGAACTTCGTTTTGAACAGCGACAGCCACCTACAGAGGATGAGGTTATCCAGATCGATGTTGGAAATGGAATTACGTCCAAACCAATATTCATCAGTAAGAATCTTTCTGAAAATAAAAAGGAAGAATTGACAAAACTTATCTAAGATTATATTGACATCTTTGCATGGAGTTATGGGGATATGCCAGGACTAGATCCTACAGTTGCTACTCATAAACTTAATATTTTGCCTAATGTCAAACCGGTAAAATAATAGCAACGGCACTTTAGACCAGATATGATGGATGCAATTGAAGCAGAAGTCAAAAAGCTGATCAATTGTGGTTTCTTTCGTGAAGAACAACACCCTGATTGGGTGGCCAATATCGTTCCTGTTATGAAGAAGAACAGAAAAGTCCGAGTTTGTATAGATTACCGAGATCTTAATACAGCTTGTCCAAAGGACAAATTTCCACTTCCCATTACTGATGTTATGATAGACAATACATGCGGTTTTGAACGTATGTCTTTCATGGACGGATTCTCAGGATACAACCAGATCAAGATGCATCCAGAAGATGAGAAGCATACATCTTTTTCGAACACCTCTTGGGGTTTTCTGCTATACGGTTATGCCGTTTGGTCTTAAAAACGCCGGTGCCACATATCAACGGGCTATGAGCAATATCTTTCAAGAACATCTACGAAAAATAGTTGAATGCTACGTAGATGACATTGCTGTTAAAAGTCGGTCAAAGAATGATCACATTCAAGACTTGAAGACAGTATTTGAATTGATGCGCCAACATCAATTAAAATGAACCTTATTAAATCTTTCTTAGGGGTTTCTAGTGGCAAGTTTTTAGGATTTGTCATTACCTCTCAGGGTATCCATGTTGATCCTGATAAGGTTAAAGCAATTCTTGAAATGTGCCCTCCTCGTAATCTGAAAGAGCTCCGTGGCTTCCAGGGCCGTATTGCTTATATCAGAAGATTTATATCTAATCTTTCCGGGAGATGTCAACCTTTCTCCCGTCTATTAAAGAAAGGAGTATCTTTCGTCTGGGACGAAGCATGTCAAAATGCCTTCAATGACATTAAACAATATCTTACAAACCCACCTGTTTTGGTACCTCCGGTAATAGGAAGACCATTTTTGCTGTACGTTCGAGCCTTGGATCATTCACTTGGCGCTCTTCTGGCACAAAAAAGCGACATGGGTCATGAACAAGCAATATATTATCTGAGCAGAACAATGGTAGGAGCTGAACACAGATATACTCCTGTAGAAAAGGAATGTCTAGCTTTGGTTTTTGCTGTCCAAAAGACAAGGCACTATGTCACTGGACAGACTATTCATGTCATCTCCAGAATAAATCCCATTCGGATATTGATGAGGAAACCGAGCATTCTTAATTCCAGGTTAGCTACCTGGGCGATGTTGCTCACTCCTTATGACATGGTCTATGTGCCTCAAAAATCAGTAAAGGGCCAAGCATTAGCTGATTTCTTAGCTGCTCATCCTGTACCCGAAACTTCGAAGTTATATGAAGACATTCCAGACGAAGTAGTGGATTGCAACATGGCTTTGAAAAATGACATATGGCAATTATATTTTGATGGAGCATCACGAGTGGGACCTAAAGGCAATATTGTCTCTGGGGTAGGAATTGTCCTGGTTTCTCCTGACAAAATAGTTATATACCGTGCCTATTCTCTTAATAAGCCATGCTCTAACAATGTAGCAGAATATAATGCTCTATTGATTGGTCTCCAATTAGCAAAACAATTGGATATCGGATTCCTAGAAGCTTATGGAGATTCACAATTGATTGTCAATCAAGTTAGAGGGACGTATGAAGTCAGAAATCCTGATCTCATCCCTTATCATCAAGTGGTAGTCGAGTTGGTCCTTTCATTCAAAGGATTCTTTATTGAATTTGTACCACGTTCTCAGAATGTAGAAGCTGATGCTCTTGCCAGCTTAGCTGCAGATTTGGCTGTCCCGATCCGAAGGCAAAATACAATTACTTTGTTAGATCGAGATTTATTCTGTGTGAAGAATAATCTGCATATCGAACAAAGTTATGTTACAGAGGCAAGTTCCCAGCAGAAAGATTGGAGAACACCATTCATTGATTATGCAGTTCATGGAATTTTGCCTGAAGATCCTAAAGAAGCTGCATCAATTAAAAGACGATCATTTCGATTCTATTATGATCCGTCTTTGCATATGCTATATCGGCGTTCATATGATGAACTCTTGCTGTGTTGTCTTTCAGAAAGTGAAGCCAAACAAACACTGCATGAGGTTCATGATGGTATCTGTGGTGCCCATCAACCGGGTCCAAAGTTGCAAGATCGTATTCGAAGAATGGGGTATTATTGGCCCTCCATGATAGCAGATGCTGTAGACTATGCCAGAAGATGTAAAGCATGCCAGATTCACGCAGATTTTATTCATCAACCTTCTGAATTTCTACATCCTACAGCAACCTCTTGGCCTTTCGAAGTTTGGGGTATGGACATTATTGGTCCTATTAACCCCCCTTCTGTCAAAGGACATCGGTTTATACTGGCTATAACCGATTACTTTTCAAGTGGGCTGAAGCAGTTCCACTTGTTGAAGTAAAGACATCTAATGTAGTCAGCTTCATTATACATCATGTCATTTATCGTTTCGGGATTCCTCGATGAATAATTCATGACAATGGACCACAGTTTGCCAGCCAGGCATTTTATCGGTTCTGTGACAAGAACCGAATTCAAAATTTGGCTTCTACGGCTTATAATCCAGCTGCTAATGGTTTAGCTGAAGCCTTCAACAAAACGATCATCAAACTTCTCAAAAAGTTTGTCTCTTCTAATAAAAGAGATTGGAATGAGAAGCTTGGAGAATGTTTATGGGCATACCGAACGACAGTCCGGACTCCTACTGGCTTTACACCATTTTTACTGGTTTATGGTTGTGAAGCTGTCCTCCCATTGGAAATCCAGATCCCTTCTCTCCGAATCGCTATTGCTAATAAGCTAACTACAGAGAATAATGATCGCTTACGCCTCCAAGAACTTGAAGGATTGGACGAGAAGCGTCTTCAAGCACAACAGCATATTGAGCTATTTAGAGCCCGTATATCTCGAACTTTCAATCGTAAAGTCAAGGAGAGGGTATTCAAAATTGGCGAACTTGTGTTGGCTGTCCGAAGGCCAATGGTGATGACTCACAAGAGCAAAGGGAAGTTCCAAGCAAAATGGGAAGGCCCGTATGTGATTGAGTCCGTGTTCTCAAATGGTGCTTACCGGTTGTCAAAACCCAATGGAGATCTACTCATGCTGCCGATCAATGGCAAATTTCTGAAGAAATACTATGTATAAAAGAAAAAAAAAGATAGGACAAAAATAAAACTTCTTTTATTATTTTTGTTCAAAATAAATGATTAAGGACGAGGGCCACTCCCTTCCTTATTGAATACATAGTCAGCCAATGCAGAGAAGGCATCGTTTCCTGAACCCATAAGAAATTGGCAGACAGCCATCCTCAATGCCTCTTCTTCAGGAGTTTTCCCAAGCTCTACTAGGAAAGCAAGAATGTCCTGGGGCGACTTGGGCGTAGAAGAACTGTTGCTTACTTCAGTCGGGCTCGTCACTATTGGCTCAGCGGGGCATGTCTCAGTGATGTCCTCAATGTCCCTAGAGACTTCATTCTTTTGCTGTGCATCCTCAGAAGACATTCTTAATTAAGGAGCAGAAATGGGAATGGAAAGGTTACAGAGAGTTCTCGTCTATTTATAGAAGAGGATTATTAATGAACCGGTCTCCGAAATTGAAAACAACTTCTTATTTCCGAAAAGACCCATTCGTTCATATTATTAGGTTCATCCATTTAATCATGGAACTTGAATCGTCCTTTCTGTTCCCAAGAAACACGCTGATTCATCCACCGCCTTAACATTTACGCTCACAACATCTGTCTCCTTAGCCCCCAGCCACCAAGATTTGGTTAAGCTGATTTCTTGTCTCTGGGAAAGAGATTTTATATATCTTCTATTTTATCGATTGATTAGAAGGTGGGATTTGCTATTTATCATGTTTCCATGACCTCTGAATAAATATTAAACCTACTTCCTTTTTCCTATCTATCACTTCTACTTTGGACCTCTGCATAGATATTAATCGAATTTTCTTTTGAGTTCATATATGCTATTATGTCCATATTACCTCAGATAGCATCATATACTCTAAAACAGAAAATAAGATTTTATTTATCTATCATGTCCATATTACATCCAGATAGATACAAATTATTGATCATAGAAGAATCATCATTTCATTCCCATACTATCATAAAAGTCTATTACATTTCTTAGACTTTTCTTTATAATGGAAATCTATTACAAATTTTGGATTTTCATTCTATACCACAACAATAACCTAATAGAGATCTATCTTCTTCTTTGGATCTTCTCCGTCGGACCTTCTCCGTCGGGTTCGTTGTTGGTGGCAGTTCCTGACTGTCTGGGTCTCAGTCACGACCAGATCAGCAGGAATCAAACTATGGTCTCCTCTCTCAGACGAGAGGAGAACCACAGAGTATGGCAGTCCGAAGGCGTGGCGCTGCCAATACAACTGGTGGATTAGGGGCAGCACCTCAAAGGAAGATAGGAACGTACCTAGCATTGGGATACGATTCCTAGTTCTGCCGTGAAAGGAACTCTACTACCCGATTTCTCGGGCTAGAGTTGACTCCACCATCCAACTCTCCGTGTATAAAGGCTCTTCCTACCAACGGAGGAAGACCCTTCTATCTCACGAAGAGTTCTGAGTTGTCTGATTTGCGCGTCAAAAGCGCATGAGCTCCCTGATGTCGGTGTCAGAAGAATGCTCTTCACAGCGTCAAAATCACCAATGCCAGTTCTGAAAAAGCTCTTCAACCAAGTTTCTGCAGAAAACAAAGAAGAAGAAGTGTCATCAATGCGTATTGAACGCTAACTAAAGACAGATAGCAAGGTTTTTTTTATGCCAGTGCTTCAAACAAGGCTTTTTACACCAGTCCTTCAAACAAGGCTTTTACGCCAGTGCTTCAGCACGGCTTTTTACGCCAGTGCTTCAAACAAGGCTTTTTACGCCAAGTGCTTCAGCACGGCTTTTACGCCAGTACTTCAGCAAGGCCTTACGCTCAAAGACAGATATTTACTTACGATCGAACTTGCCATTTGGGTCGAAAGGTTTGGCTCTAATGATGGCTGAATCCGCGCCTAATGATCGGCCATGCAAAGGAACAACGTTGAAAAGCTCCGCCATTTCTTATTCGAAGAACAACATCGCAGAAAGCTATTTCAGGAGGATGAGTACGAGAATACATGAAACATTCTCGGCTATTTATAAAGACTGAAGAAGTTATTAAGATAAGTCTATTTCGGGAGAAGATCTTATTTAAAAGGATCTTGTAACCATAAAATAGACCACGTGTTGGTTTGTTTCTCGGGAATCAACAATCACGGAAGCAGTCAACAGAAGTGCATAAACAAATACGCGTTCATAGATGGGATTAAACACCAAATATTTTATTTATAAAAGATGGGGGTGGATCCCTACATATAAAAGTCGCAGTACACAGAATATTACTATTCTTTGGGTTGACAAAGGGATGCACCCAACTCACGCATACTACGAATCCCAGAGCGACGCATCAGACAAAGGAATGCTTCTGCGTCACCCGGTCCCTCGTATGCAGTTGAAGGACCACCATCAACACGACTGAAGACTGCTGGGGTCAGCCCAAAGCACTTTAGAAGATTTTGCGCTCGCTCATTCTCTATCTCGAAGTTAAGCCTGGTGACCGAGGCACTCTCCACAATTGGCTCTTTCTTTGGCGCCATATCAACTATGAGGATGAATATTAAGAGTAAAGAGTTTGTCCTTATTTATACAAATTAAAAAGACTCTTCACATTCCTCATTGGAAACCGCTCACTCGGGAAGATGAAGATACATTTGAAAGTTACGAAGAAGAAAATTTATTGTGACGGTTAAAGTATTGACCAACATTATTTTTCTCTCTTGAACTTTACGCTGACTGTTGGATATCCCCCTTACGGTCGACTGTTGTGTATCCCGAATTTTGCGCTCAGCAAATCTCAACTTTTACGCTTCTGTTCAAAGTGTTTCAAATTTTGGGACATTTGAAAACTTTGAAGGGGGTCTTGTAGGAGCGTAAAAAGTGTTTCAATGAGGGAGTCATCTCAGTCATAAGTGGCCCGCTTTACGCCTAACAGAGCAGGGAATTTCTTTACGCCCAAGACAAGGCTAATTGTATTACGCCTAAGCAGATTGATCTTTTACGCTTGGGTCTACACCGGTGATTTTACGCCAAGGACTGAAGCAGCCTCTTTCACGCTGGACAAAAGCCATCAAATCTCGCATTTAAAGCTGACTTTGACATGAAGATATCAATGATGGCATTTACCACAGAATTCAATGGAATTTGTCTCATACAAAGACCATTGTTGTCGTTTATAGAGATCGAGCTACTTTACGCTCACTGAATGGTTTCTTTTATGCACGGGGTTTACATGAGTCTTTACGCTCATAAAAAAGAATGTGTGCGTGAAGTCTATTTGAGCCATTTTACGCTCAAGGTTATTCGATAACCGCTTTACGCTGGAAACCCATGACAGAGCTAGTTTACGCTCATCTTTTTACGCCCGATTCGTTCTGGCCAGTCTGGAACGTGGTGTGCCTACGTGGTCTTCATGCCACCTATTTCGAAGAACGTGTGTACATGTATCCTATTCTTACTGAAATGATGGGACACGTGTCAGCACATACAGAGGATGATTCTGATCGTGGAGGGCAATTGTTAGCGTAAAGACAGATGTTGATACTCTTTTACGCACGAAAACCCCAGTCTATAAATAGACTCATTTTTCTCATACAAGACAGACAGAGAGAGACAGGAGAGAATACAGAGATCAGAGCTTCGAGATTTTGATCCTCTAAGAGCATTCTTCTTCAACTTTTCTTCCAGAACAAATGAAGCAAAGCAGAAAAGCATTCGGCCTCGCCATCAGTGCCCAAGTGCGTCGATACCTTTCTGGTGCATTAGTTCTTCCAAATTGTTCTACTTCAAGCAGTGATCTTCATCATCATCATATGGTCCAAGGAACAAAGTGATCGTTTACGAATCAGACTTCCATAGCAATACTTTCCCAGAATCAAATTAGTATCCCTGTACTTTTCTTTTCCTCTTTTTGTTTTCAAAAGCCAATTCCTCCAAGGCATTTTGTTAATCGAAACAGGCCCGTGTAGGTCAGAGCATATCGTAGCGGTTACGTAACTGTACTGATACGTACGAGCCTGCGTATCTGACTAAATCTTTAGAAATTTCAATCCACTATGCCTTAAAATTTTCCCTTGAAATTTCTCTACATTCTTGAAATTTCATATTTGTTCTCGATTTTTCTTCCTTGCCTTCCCGTACCTTTGCTTCTCTTCCTTATTTCGGGGACGAATGATCGTGCTGTCTAGAATTCATCAGAGATTCTTAAGTATAGTATAATATTGCTTAATTTTTGAATATTGGTTGTTTGATAGATATGTGGGGATTATAGATGCCATATGTCTTAGATATCTAAGGATAATGACTCTAGCAACTTGATGGAAGGTTATAAGTCTTAGTGACATACCTTTGAGGGAGTAGCGTGACCAAAAGTGGGTAGAAGTCCTCGAGGTTTCATAATTACAAATGGCTAGGAGAAGGATACAAACTATTTTTGAGGAATTAAAAATTTAAGAAGATCAAGGTTAAGGTGGACTTTCTTTTGAATTTTAAGGAATAGTTATGAATTAGAATTTCGAGGACGAAATTATTTTAAGGTGGGTAGGTTTGTAGCTCCCTTTCCCAAAAATTTGAAATATTTTTATTATTATTTATTTTATTGAATGGTGATTTTTAGATTTTATAAATAATTAATTAGATAATTATTACGGTAGATGCCTTTAGTCATGATTAAATTTGGATTACAAGGTGAATAGAAATCGTGGCACGGATAGTACAGTGGCGTGCCTTGACTAGTATATTTGCCATGTCAGGGAAGGTCGAGCCGTAGTGATGTCCTAACTAGGAAAACCAGCTAAGTTGTGGAGTGGCCATTATAAATAGTTTAATTGTTCATTATTAATATTATTTGACGTTTTGGAGATCCGGTTGTACCAAACCAGCCCGGACTGGACCCGTACAAAGCCCAAGCCCATGTAGTCATGCGGGACTTCCAATGACATTCGTGTTGATGTATTTTGGTATGATGTTGTCGTATTCCGTTTTAATGATCTAATGAGTATTTTCTAAGTATTCTTAAATAAATATTATAATATTATTATTAGTTGATATTCAATGATATCGTATGTAAATAGGTCCTACACTAGAAAAAGGGTATTTATAATTTTATTAGAATTTATGTATGCATATATATGTCTACAGGTGTATGTATATATGAATATATTATATATAAGGTGTATATGTGCATGATATAAATATATATAAATATATGTGTGTATATATTATATATATAAATATTATATATATATATATTAATATTATATATATATATACACACAACTGTTGCTAATTAAAAAAGAAAAAAAAAGGATAATAAAAAAAAACCTAATAAACTACCCCTCAGCCACAAACCGAACCCAGGGCCCAACATTCCAGCTGGCCCGACCCCCCAGGCCCAATACCAACTCCTCGGCCGAGCCTTAAGCTCCTCAGCCCGAGCACTAATTTTCCTCCAGCAAACACAACTGTGCTAACCGATATCAGAGTATATATATATACATATATATATATATTATATATATATATATATATATATATATATTATATATATTTTATATATATATATATAATATATATATATATATATATATATATATATATATACATATATATATAAAAATATATATATATGTATGTAGAGTATCGAGAGGGAGGAGTTCGGGATCGAAACGAAACCCTAACCCGATCCTAGCCAACGATCGACGACGACCCCAGCCTCGCGCGTGCGCCACCGCAGGTGGCCGCCGGCCAACCACGCGCAGTGGCGAGGCCGACAGCAAGGCTGCCGCACACAGAACATGGCAGCAACAGTGCGCAGGTACTTTCGCTTGCGTATTTCTCCCTCCCCGATTAACGAAACCTCGATCTGTAAAATCCTACGGAGAGCCGATATAACCATATAGGAACTCTAGTAATTAGATTTTGATCAAGTCACAACCTGTCCACGATTTTGACACGAAGTCAAGGGAAAACCTGTCCCAAAATAGGGCAAAGGCAGTCCAAGCCCTGTTGTTTGAAGGTCAAACCCGATCAACTGGTAAACAGATTACAATTGTTGTTTGAACAGACTTGTAGAAGAACAATAGGACTTTGAAACCCTTGTTGTCGCTTAAGTTTTCATTGATATATTATGAGTAATTCGATTCCAAAAATCAAGAAAAACTGTGTTTCAAAATATTAATTTTTAGAAAATTTCATCTATACGACGTGTGTTCCGCCAATCCGGGCGACGTAGTCACGAACCGAAAGCATCGAAATGTGCATATCAGCTTCATGGATGTGTGGGCATTGACGAATTCAAATCGGTCGTGTGCGTGCGCAACGAATTTGATGCGTATCCATAGAAATTCACCGTATCGGCCTCTGTGCAAATTTTCAATTACTTTGTGCAGGTTCGTCAGATCGAGACAAAACTTGCACCAAAGGACCGTATCATTTTTCTGGTCCTGTATGCCAAGTTTGGTCCAATTCTGAGACAGTTGATCGGATCGCCGTTTTGCGGGCCCCATGATCCGATTCAACGGCAATTTTGTGCACGGCCCACCGAAATCCAAAATTGGACATACTGTTGGGTTCGTATCTTTAAACGGATTCGTAAACATGTAGTTTAACAACTTTAGAGACCATTGACTCTGGCACGCTTTTGGTACAAAGCGGGTCAACGGCGGACACCGTTTTGACCCAAAATTACCGTTTTGCCCCTGTGTTCAGAATTGGACTTAAGGACAGGCAATCTAGCTAATTTGATTATTCTAAGAATGTTGGAAATGTATGTTTCAGCTTTCGGAGACAGTTGTGATGATTTGGACTTTATGGCTTAGTAGTTGTGACTATATTCTGTTGGATCTGCGTGCAAACTCCAGGCAAGATACCTTGCCTCCTCTACAGTTCATTTTTATTCTTATAGTTCTTATCTTTATTATGTTATTTAGTTACTCTAGTTGATATGGATTCATATTTTTCTTTATACCATGTTTACCAGTTTATTGTCTTGCTTGTATATCAGTATTTCATAACTTGATAAGTGTAGTTATATCAGGCTTGTTCACATTATAGCCATACTAAAGTTGTCCTTACCTGCGTCATGACTGAGTTGTACCGTGTCATCACCTGTATCTTGACTGGGTTGTGTCCACAAGTATGTGTAATTGAACTGCTATTCTTGTATCGTTTCCACAACCTGCGAGTCCACACACGGGGCGAGGGTTGTCCGTTTGCACCTGCGAATCCATACAAGGGGCGAGGGTGACTTATCTTGAAACTGACCTGCGAGTCCACATTCTGGACGAAGGTTAGTGATTAGTTCAAACCTACGTGTCCACACTCGGGACGAGGGTTTGGTATTCCATTGATCTCTTGTTCTTCCAGCAGTTCATTTATGCATAGTTGATCCCGTATTCGTGTTCATAGTTAGCTGTCCGTAGCCACATGTCAGCCTCATGTCTAGTTTCTATTTATACCATGTTTATAGTATTACATGATTAAACTGTTAGATAGACATATTTTATGTATCTTGCTATGTCCCCTGAGGACCTGATGATCTCTTCAGGTAGCTGATTGCGCGGAGTTAGTTAGCGGATCATGATGGTAGTGATTACACCTGCAGGGATACAGGTATTTTGTTGTGATATTTTCTTATTCTTCTTTCGTGCTCTATATTCTATACCATGATATATTTCGCTTATTTTATAGACTCATATCATTCTTGGAGTTTAATCGGACAATATGCTAATGGGCTGCAGACTATGATCCATAATTGTTCATCCATATTTTATATTCTTATTGTGGATTGAGATATAGATTGCATTGCCATGATTCGACAGTATAGTATAGCCTTGACAGCATTTACATATTCGAGTCGGGCTGGAATCGCTCGATACGTAGCTGGCTTGCTCACGAGCTCGCGTCCGAAAAGTGGGTGCGGGTCGTGACATACTGCAACATCAGCATCAGAACATAGCCACATCTTATGACATGATGTATAACCTCAAGGAACTCTTCGAACATTAGAGTAGAGCAGCTAGGCAATTTGCTATGAAGTGTTTTGAATACAAAAATGGCTGAGGGTACACCAGTAAGGGATCATGTTCTCAAGATGATGGATCATGAATGATATAGAGATCCTTGGAGCAGAAATCGATAGGGAATCCTAGGTCGATATCATTTTTGGGACTCTGCCCAAAAGTTTTGACAATTTTTGCCTTAATTACAACATAAACGAAAGGTTGTATAGTTTGGCAGAACTTGCAAAGAGCTACAGGATGCTGAATCTCTATTTAGGCAGAGTGGTCATATTTTTGTTTCTGAAAAGCCTTCTACTTCTAAGCCAAAAGGCGGTAAAAAGAAGAATAACATTCAGAACAGGCAAACTCGGCAAAGAAGGGCATATGACCTCAAGGCGCTGTGAAAAAGCCGAAAGGCAAATGTTTCAAGTGCAAAGGAGGACATTGGAAGACTGACTATCCACTTCTCAAACGAGGGAACAAGGAAGGTATATCTCATTTACTAGTAGTTGAAACATGTTTAGCGGTATTATCTACCGGCACCTAGTGTGTAGATACAGGAGCCACTAATCATGTCTGCAATACATTGTAGGGGTTCCAGGAAATCAGGCGACTCAGTGATGGAGAGATATGCATATTCATGGGTGACGATACAAAAGTAGTTGTCATTGCATTAGGAGATGTTACTTTATCTTTTGGTAGAAATAAGTCTTTGACATTGAGAGATTATCTTTATGCACCTTCACTTAGAAGAAATTTAATTTTTGTTTCTATGTTAGTTAAGGATGGATATTCAATTTATTATAATGACAATATTATTATTAGAAAGAATAAACTTTTTATCTATTCTGGTGTTAGTATAATAATCTGTATGTCATTAATCCTATTTCCCCACAATACAACTTATGAAAATGAATAATATTTATCTAACTTAAATAAGAGAAAGGAACTTCTTATATGAACCAAACATATCTTTGGCACTTGTAGCACCCAATTTTCCAAATAAGGATAATTTTGAAATTTTGTGTTTATAATTATTTTAATAATGATATTTAATTCATGATATAATTTTTTGGTGATTTTAAATCATTTTAAAATTATTTAAATCAATGACTTGTGGTTTTGACGTTTTGCTAGTGAAACCCTAGAGACTGTTTGACCTAGAGCCTAACCATGTGATTATGATATTTTAATATCATTTTTGGCCTAAGGATATTTTTGCATTTGACCTCTTTGAATTATTTTGATATTATTTTATTATTTATGATATTGTTTGGGATATTTGAGTCGGGTTCGAATTTCATCTCAATCTGACTTGTAACGGGGACCCGGGGGTAGTTTGACTCTAGTGGGACCCACACACTAGTTAGGAATGGCCCACATGATATTAATTTTAGTCCACATGATAGAAATATTTTAGTTAGAGGTTAGACTAATTATTATGGATAAGGTTAGTGTGATTAGAGACTTTAGAATGACTAATTTAGCCCCAACCAATAGCACTTTCCTAATACTCATAGAATAGGTTAGTGGGGGCATTTTGGACCTTACCATAATAGGACAAATAGCTCCATATGGCCAGCCACTTTGGGAGAGGATAAGCTCAAGTTCATTTCATTATTCTCACCACACTCTCTCTTGTTCTTCCCCAAATTCCTAGAGAGCAATTCCTAGCAATTTCTCTACCAATCCTTCTATTCGCCACCAAATCTTCTTCTTTCTCTCCATTCTAGCCAAGGAGGAAGCTACCCAAGTTTGGGAGGATTCGGAGCTCGTTCGTGTCCTTTTGGAATCTCTACGTGTCGGTGTCGCTCCGGGAAGACTTTTCTTCGATTCGATCTACCGGAAGGTATAAATCCTTCTCCTTTTCATTTCCTCATGCATATAGGTCTATTTTGAACCCATAGGAATGACCCCCATGGTTGTATCTCCATTTGTGTCCATTTGTGTCCATTTGGAGGTCATAGGAGTGTCCTTTGTGTTGTGGTTGTGTCCATGTAGAAAAACCCCAAATTTGGACACTATGTGTTGCATGTTGTTATGTATGAATGAATTATTACATGTTTAATCTCATATTTTTGTATTTGAGATGTGTTCTATAGTGTCTCATATATATATTAGTGTAGAGAGTGAGTTCTTGATATATTATGTTATATACTTGTGTTCTTTTGTCTCAAACTACCCAAATCCGTTATGATTTTTATCCCATTTTTAATTTCAGCCCTAACTTAGAAATGACATAACTTCTAGCTCAAAGCTCGGTTTAATCTCCCATTTTTTTTAAAAGAAGTGTATTGAAGTTAGATTTCCAAAAACATGTATTAAGAGGTCTAATTCCTTTTGTAACTTTCTGGAGAATTATTTGAGTGTCAGCTGTACGAAAGACAAATGCGTTCTCGGTGTTTTCGCGATTCCGGGAGTTTCCGGAAACAAAACGCGATCCGTTTGAAGTTTCGGAAAGCTAACACATAGATCTATAACATACTTTAATACTAGATTTTAATTCATGCTGAGATGGTACAGTATTGATTATTAGTAGGAGTTACTATTCGGTATATGCATTTTGTGCACCCTTGTGTGTAATATAATGTTCTATTTGATTTAACCCATGTTAATGTATATACATTATGTAATTAAATAGAGAATGCAAGCATGAGTAAATGTTTAAATAAATGATGTATGAGGTGTAAGTATCCTATCTAATGTAAGCATATATAAGTATGGCTTGTAATGAATATGTAGGTTCCATAGTATGTAATGTATGGTGCATATAGTAGTGCAAAGAATAAATGAATGATGAATATAATGTAATAATAGATGTAATGTATGCAATATACAAGTTAATGATATAATTCTATGTTAACACAAATCCTATATTACCTATGTACCCCCCTTACACTATGTTGACACTATCATACTTGACACATTGTTCACTTACACTTTGACACTTTTTGATATGTATACACTATGTATGCCCATTTAACCCTCACTTGCCCCTTTGCCATGTTCACATACACATACATAGCCTCTTAAATAAGTATTTATGAATACAGTTAACTTAGATATGTATGTATATATATATGTTAGCATATTGTGTTGTAATATATAAGTTTATATAACCATTTGAAATGCCATGATTATAGACCTAATGTTGAATACCAATATATGCATGTGTATATATGTGTAGACATATATAGCTTAAAGTAATAGATTACCTAGTGTATATCCATGTGAATTCTTGCCTATTTGAGTATTGAATAATTGCATGCTATATAGAGTTGGGTGTATGTTGGCTTGTATAGCCTTGTATTGATGTGTGCTTGCTAGGATAGTATGGTTAGGCCTAGTAAGACTTGCTGGGTTAGGACATGACCTAGTTGACCTAGTTGACTTGTGCTGTTGACCAGAGTTGACCAAGGGTTGACTTAGGCCTAGTTTGACCTAGATTCATGTAGTTTGCATTATAGCTTTCAATTCTCTTGTATTTTATATATGACTCATATTACTCTGTTTAGGATATTGTGACTCTGGTGCAGGCATCTGATATTACACTACTCTTTTCAGAGTAGCAGGCGAGTACATTCTCTGATAGTTCTTTCATTTACTGGTCAATTACTGTACTTCAGTTCTAGTTAGCTGTATGTGATTCTCTGTTACAAACACGTATTTTTATTTCTGAATCCATGTATACGACACACATACTTACTCGTCTTACCTCTATTATTCGAATCACCATATGAATCACCATACGAATCACTATTCGAATACCCTATTCGTATCTTCATATATTGGTTGGACTTTTATTCGATTGATGTGTCAGATTTTAGATTTATTTGTATTAGATGGGCGGGGAAATACTTGATTAGACATGTGAACATTCCCACTATTCGAACCACCCTGTGAATATATTCG
>JANAVB010011257.1:0-20787 GCA_029216955.1 Iris pallida
ATATGAATATTTTTACAAGCATATTTAGCAGTGCACACATGGGCGGATCCAACCATGAGCTAGGGTGGGCTGGAGCCACCCAGAAAAAATTTTGCTTTTTTCTTATGTTTTAAAAAAAAAAATTGATTTTTTTTCTTATATAGATTAGTCCACCATAATCTATTGTAGCTCATCCTACTTTCAATTTCTGGATACGCCCATCAATGCACATCTTACATTTATCAATACACATTTTAAATAAATAAAATGTGCATTGATAAATGTACTATTAGAAGTATCCATGTGAATAATGTATTCATCCGTATGTTAACACGAGCCCTTAGGACACATGTTAACAAAGTCAAAACAAAAACAACCTTTTAGCAAAGGAAACATGGCCTAATTAGTGCATAGTAGAGCAAATAAGGAGTAACCTAGGGACACCCATGCAAAACACCCCCCCTATTGCCTCCCATAAATACCCACCCCAAAACCCTCTCCCCTCTCCTCTCCTCTCCTCTCCTCTATCCCTATCCCTACCCCTTTTGATTGATTCATTCATTCCCAACAAAGCAAAGCAAGAAATGACGGAAGAAGAATATTCAGGAGAGAGGAAGAAACTAACCACAGCAGCAGCAGCAGCAGCAGCAGCAGCAGCAGCATCGGCATGGCGGTGGCGGAGGAGCTGAGGGAGCTGTGGTCCATGGCGGCCCCCATCACCGCGATGAACTGCGTGGTGTACCTCCGGGCCATGGTGTCGGTGGTGTGCCTGGGGCGGGGGCCCCCTGGAGCTCGCCGGCGGCGCCCTCTCCATCGGGTTCACCAACATCACCGGCTACTCCGTGCTCTTCGGGCTCGCCACCGGGCTCGAGCCCCTCTGCAGCCAGTCCTTCGGCTCCCGCAACTGGGACCTCATCTCCCTCTCCCTCCAGCGCACCTTCCTCGTCCTCCTCCTCGCCGCCCTCCCCATCTCCTTCTTCTGGATCAACCTCGGCCCCATCCTCACCTCCTCGGCCAGGACCCCACCATCACCTCCGCCGCCGCCTCCTACTGCCTCTGGTCCCTCCCGGACCTCCTCACCAACGCCTTCCTCCAGCCCCTCCGCGTCTTCCTCCGCTCCCAGGGGGTCACCAAGCCCATGGCCGCCTGCTCCGCCGCCGCCGTCCTCCTCCACGTCCCCCTCAGCTTCCTCCTCGCCTTCCGCTTCGGCATCCCCGGGGTCGCCGCCGCCGCCGTCGCCACCAACCTCAACATGGTCCTCTTCCTCCTAGCCTACCTCCGCCTCTCCGGGGCCTGCGACCTCACCTGGAGGGGATGGTCCTCCTCCGCCCTCCGCGGCCTCTCCCCGCTCCTGCGCCTGCCCTCCCTTCCTGCTTCGGCGTCTGCCTCGAGTGGTGGTGGTACGAGATCATGACCGTGCTCGCCGGCTACCTGCCCGACCCCGTCTCCGCGGTCGCCGCCACCTCCGTGCTCATCCAGACCACCAGCCTCATGTACACCGTGCCCATGGCTCTAGCCGCTTGCGTATCCACGAGAGTGAGTAGAGTAGAGTAGGTATGACTAGTACTCAAACTCTCGCTCGTTCAGTCATTTTGGCTGTTTCTTTACTATACTATTAAGTTTGTTGTTAGACTATTTATGTCGCCTACTACTACAACAGGTGGGAAATGAGCTCGGGCGGGCAGGCCGCAGCGGGCGAAGCTGGCGGCAATGGTGGCGCTGGGATGCGCAGTCGTCATCGGGTTCCTCAACGTGATGTGGACGGCGGTGTTCCGCGAGCACTGGGCGGGGCTGTTCACCAAGGACGCCGCCGTGGTAGGCCTGGCGGCCGGGGTGATGCCGATCATGGGGCTCTGCGAGCTCGGGAACTGCCCGCAGACGACCGGGTGTGGGCGTGCTGCGGGGGACGGCCAGGCCGGCCGTGGGCGCCAGGATCAACCTCATGTCCTTCTACCTCGTGGGCACGCCCGTGGCGGTCGGCCTGGCGTTCTGGTTCAGGGTCGGGTTCGAAGGGCTGTGGTACGGGCTGCTGACGGCGCAGGCGGCCTGCGTGGTGTCGGTGCTGACGGTGGTGGTGGGGAGGACCGACTGGGAGGTGGAGGCGCTGCGGGCGAAGAAGCTGACGAATGCGGGGGATTCGGGCGGTGTCGCGTTGGAGGAGAACAAGGTGCTCATTGGTGGCGGTGGCGATGCTGCTGACGAGGAAGTATAGGGAGATGTATGTATGTATGTATGTATGCATGGGTGATCATTTTGGCATTTGCTTCTTTTGATGGGGAAAGGAAACATGAATTGGTTGGTTTCCCATTTTGGGGTTGGAAAACGATGAAGTGCTGCTGCGTACAGGATGATGGCAGGTTGATCTCTGGGGGGGGGGGAGGAGGCATGGGCATGGCCTCTTATTTTGTCCACTTCTAATGACTAGTTTCTTTCTTGGCTCTATGTCCATATGCTGTTTGCAATTTTGGCTCAGAATGGATGCAATTTGCAACTGCAATCACTACTCTACTTGCAGGATATGGCAGTGACCAACCAACAACAAAAAAGCAACAAAATTTGCATGTCTGTATTGTTTTCTCTCGATGTTCTAATTCATCCCGTCACGTCTTTCAGAATTAGGTTTCAGCCTTCAGCAGCTGGAGTTTTCCCCAAATGTTTTGATAATGAGATGAGCAAACTCGGAATCACGAATGTGATAAGTATCATATGCAAAGTTAAAAACTCGCATCTCTTCGGGATAGATGCGTTGCGTTGCATCTCTCCTGAGTAGATGCGACACAGGCAGGCACTAGGCGCAAGTCCAAAAAAAAAAAAGTGTGATTCTGTATAAAAAAAAGGAATAACAGCTGAAACTCGATTTGCTCATTCACACATCTATAATTATAGCTGTCAATATTACTGTAGTACTTATCAACTGTTGTTGCATATTAGCGATTCCCGTTGCATACCATCTGAAATTAGGCTATGAAAGCAACATTACTACCACAAACTCATTAAGAATGGTTATGTGGTGACATGTAAGATAAATAATCTTGAAACATTACTACCAAACTTTCCTGCAGCATGGTCCATGAAAGTGGTGACTGGGTCATCCCACACTATTAGAGTATAGATAAACAAACAAGCCTGGCTGAAGACAATTTAGAAATGCTCCCCACTACAGAAGAGGCAACAATTATAGGAAACTATCTGGTGTTGTACCATAATGACCATGTTGCTCCAACCCTAGCAGCCACAAAGGGGACCAACAAACATTTAGGTACATGCACATCCCCACCATAGGCCCTCCCATGCCTAGTATTAAGTGGAGCCAAAATATAGGATGCAGCTTTTTTTTTTTCTTCCACAGGGGCGCGGGGAAGGGGTGCATTCACCAGGGGCTCCTCTTCCATAATTGGAGGTAAGAGTCCTATAAGAGAATAAAGTACCTGGAAGTGTCCCACAAGGAAGAAAGACTTGAAAGAGGCCAAGGGAGACAAAAATAATGATGCATTTACAATGCTTTCCACTCAGATCTGATCTATCTATCTGCAGGCAAATAACAAGTATTTTCACCACCAACACAGACTGGTGGAGACCCAAAACCAGCATGGGGCTGCTGAATAGAGAAATATCTGCTTGGAAAGTGTAAGATGTTTACATTTTGGAGAAAGCTGCTACTATTCAAGACTATTCCATACAGATGGAATGGCATCTGCTCACAGAAACAACCAATAACAACACTAAATTACAAGCTCTTAGGGTCAGGGTTGAGGTTATCTTGGTCATGTATTAGTCTAATACTAGTTCCCTATAGCTTTGATACCCACTAATCATAGGCAATACCAAGAAGGGAAAACCATGCTCCTCGCTTGCCACAACTGGCAAAAATCAATGGAGAATGCAGTATAAGTTCCATCTTGGTGTCGTTCCAAATCTTAAAAAGAGTAAACGCAAGTCACTAAAAGAATTTGAAGAATAAAGGTGATACAACAAATACCCATATAACAAAAGTGCAGGCACTGTTAGTGGACGAAGCTCACTCAGTCAAAATGGGCTGCAAAAATGACCGACTAGATTAGGGTTTTCACAATACATACTATGAAGAACAAGATCTTGTTCTCGATAAATAAGTAACGACACAATAAGTTGGGCAGTATTTTACAAGCAAATCAGTCTGTCTAACCTACTTACAGTATTCTAAGATGCTTCACCCACAAAAAAAGATTGCAATGGAATACTAAAAGCTAATGCCATATCCTAACATGCTTGTTTTACCATATGAAATTAAAGAGCAACAATCCCTACTCCGATTGTTCTGAAACAAATATACCACTGTTCTAGGTGCATTCCCTTCCAAAATCTTATAGGTTGCTAAATCTTTATCAATGAAATGGCATCCCTATCATCCTCAACTACTACTTTAAGAAGTCTTATCAGAGACTCCTTTCAGTTGGATGGATAGTTCCTACTTGGTCATTCATCACTTCATTATCGCCTTTATTTTCTGCACCTCCGAATATAAAATATTATCACGAGTTCTAACTATAATGAGATATTCTCATACCCAAATCCACCAAACTGTTCAAAATTCAAATCCTGTCAGCTAAAAGGAAGGGATTACCACTGGCCATGAAGTGCATCACTAAAAAGGCATCGGCGTGAGCTGCTCTTAGTGAAGGACAAAGAACAAGTAGACAAAACTATCAATGATGTGCATCCTAACATAATCAAATGGATTTCGTTATCCTATATATACAGTTGAAACATACTTCTTAAATTTCAGCGGCTGATGGACCTCATCAAAGCAAGTCCACTGAAGTCTGTCGAACTCCTGAATTGACTTTCAAACTAACTACAAACATCTGCGTCAATTAAAGGCTCATGATGATAATTCGGGAAAGCAAGTAACATCAAACTTTCGACAGATTTGTCCAAGGCCCATGAAAGTAACAAGGCAGCATAATTACCTAAATATTCTGATACAAAAGGGCGGATGCTATCACAAACTCAGAATTTAATCTAAGCACCATCTGACAAGTACATAGCTGAAATTCACTATATAGGGGAGTTAGCGATCAGTTATACATAATGACAAGTGAGCGGAGAGAGATTTTGACATAACAAGGTACAGCTTTACTAGAGAGGGAAAAAAGATGGGAAACAGAAAAGAGCTGCAGGCACAAAAGTAATGACATTGCGTCACTAGACCATAACATTCACATTCAAGCAAGCCCTCAAGTAATTCATGAAAATTTCTTGCTTGCCACTTAAAATTAGCATTACTTCTGAAACTAAAAGAATCATACAACCTACTAATCCTGCATTGCTGTAAACATGACATATAACTATCGCTAAACTATCAGTGTTTCCCGAAGGCTTTGGGCAGCAGGATACATCAGTCAGCAAATGATATTGGAAATATAACTCAATCATTTCTTGCAGAAAAAGAAGAAGAAAAATATTAATGATCAGGAAATGTAGAGTACACATCTGGGCCTAAATAGTTTCTAGTGTCTAATGGTGTACTTGAGATAAGTACTGCTTTTCAAGTGCTGTACAGGGCCTGGGACCACCTTAAAGTTACCATCTCATGGAAGGGGAAAAGGTGAAGGTGGTCCTGCAATGAATTCAACAAACAGCCTGTATATAGAGCTCAGAGGTTTTGGCGAAGTGTATCAGGCCCTCACAGACAACAGTGGCTACCCAAAAAAAAAAGAACTGCAGCTTTTCACATCTGATATCCATCAATACCAGATTTTTTTTATAATGATATGGAAACATATTTGAGCACAGAAATCTCCACAAAATACAGTAATTCAAAAAAAATATTCTCATAGGGGCAAACTTTGAGACAGAATCCACCGACAAGAAAACATGGCACCTACTTAAGGAAGGTTGATGATTCTATCAGTGACAATATGATACTGCAAGACAAGTACCTAACTGGATTTGATCGGATATGCAACATAATGGTTAACCACAACATGAACATATGCATCTCCAATACATCTTCCTTTCTCAAAGGAAGGAGCAAAATTGAAGGTTGAAGTTATTTTCCTCCCTAAACTTATTTAATAATATCCAATAAATATCCATATTTGAAATTAATTATCAATCTCAATTAAGGTTCCTCGTATTGGATATCAGTCACATACCGGTTGGGTGTTAGCCGTACCGAACAATGTCGTAAAAATCGCTAGGCGGAGTCGGTACGCCGGAGGGCCGACTAGCGCCTAGGGCGCCTAGGCGCCGATATTTTTTTTTTTTTTTTTTTTATGTATATATATGTAGGGGGGAGAGGAGAGAGACAGCAGAAGCATCACCTCCCCTCTCCCCTCCTCTCCTCCTCCTCCCCTCCCCTCTCCTCTCCTCCCCTCCTCCTCCTCCCCTCCCCTCCCCCTCCCATCCCACCACCTCCCCTCTCCTCTCCTCCTCCTCCTCTCCTCCTCCGCTCCCCTCCTCTCCTCCCCTCCCACCACCACCACCACCACCACCAACAGAAGCAGCAGCAGCCACCACCACCACCCACCAGCAGAAGCAGAAGACGCCGCCGCCACCACCGGCGACTACGGCGGCGACGACCAAGGCGGCGGCAGCGGCGGCAGGTAAGTATGTAATTTTGTTTCCATTTTTTTTTTTTTTTTGAATTTTTTAAAAAAATTGGCCGCCTAAGGGCCACCTAGGACCGCCGCCTAGGGGGTTTTCGGTGCGGCGGGCGGCCGCCTAGCGCCTAGGCGCCGCCTAGGCCGATTTTTAGAACACTGGTACCGAATATCGGATACCGGATGATATATATAGCAGACGTATCGGGAGATATGACACCATAGTAGTATAAATAATAATTTTCTTCATATATGCATTTATGATAAGAACTAACGCATTACTATAAAACTAAAAAGTATCCTTATATAATTATAATAATTAAACAACTAAAACTATCTTTCAAACTAATAATTAGACAAGTTATTCTCCATAAATTTCACCAAGCATGATAAACAAAAGAGACTCAAAACGGAATTTAAACTAAGCCAGTACTATGAAAAGACACCATCCATCATCTCATATCTCGAAGTAAGTAGTAAGTACAATATTTCAACTTGCAAATGTATCATAAAGTTCCAACTTTTTCTTGAAGTAAACCTTCCTTTTTTTTCTTTTTTCTTTTTTTTACAGGAAAGCAAATTTTATGAAGCAAAAGCCTTTTTTTACAACAAAGCAAATTTTCAAGTATATTACAAGAGAAAAATTATAGTCAAAATAAGCAATTTTTTTACATGAATGGGCCAATGGCCCAAACTAATATACTAGTCGCTTCACACCAAATTTCAATTGATATTTTGCTAATAGTGGTCAATATTTTTAATAACTGATTTTTCTGAATCGGATAGGCATATCGTATCATTGCTTCATCAAAAACGGTTATGACGGATGTAATGTCCCACTCCACGCGGCACATTATGCTGGTTTGTTGGCTCGAAGGCCTGGTTGGACTTGAGTTCATGCAAATGTATGATTTAGAGATCCTTGTGTTCAGTGTATTGCCTCACTTGCTCTAGACGGAGGTGTTGAGTTGTTTCTTCATTTCTTGGTTTGTTTCTGATGTTTGGATTTGTGTCGTGTGAGGTATCGCAGGATTTGAGTGGTGATGCAGGCATGCTTAATTCGGTCGAATTTGGATGGTTTATGGAGCATGACTCGTTTGTATAATTTACCAATTAAGTACATGCATCACATCAAATCGTTTGTCTGAGACATGATTCGGTATCTGCTCGGTCGAGACAGATAGACGAGACAAATAGGCGTTCTTCATGGTGGGTAGTTTAGATGGTCCTTTGCTTCTTTATGATCACTCTAAATGAATTGATGTTGTATGTCTAGTCCTTTATGCTTGAGTTTATTGCATGGTAATAAAATGAACCAATATTAAAAGATTAAAAGAATTGTTGCTAGATACATATCACTGCGAATATAGTGTTGTTGTTATGCTGTATTGCATAGCATTGCATTTTATGTATCTGGTTGTATATCGTATTGTTTATAACAAAGAAGAAAAATGGCAAGGAAGTGGTGTGGTGCCACAGCCACAGTATGTTAAGTATGTGGCTCGTTGCCACAGTATAGTAAGAATGTGTGGCATGGTTCCACGGTATGTTTGGGACATGTGGATCGCTAATCGGAATATATAATGGAAGTGTTGAGTTGTGGTATGAAGCCACGGTATTTTTGGAACCTACGGGTCGTCAATCGGAACGTTGAATGAAGTGTAGATACGTATATATGATTTGTTGTACGCGTAGAGATGTATGATGTTAGTATTCAAATTTATGTACCGTGCATATGTTTTATAGTTGATAAACTGTTCATACATATTGTATGGTCATAGACAACTTGTGCACAAGATTATGCTTTTCTCGAACGGTTGCCGAGGGACACTGGAAACGATTTGGCCTAGAAAAAATTATGTAGAATGTGCTTCATGCACGGGGATTGTGGGACCTTCAGTGGGACTTGCTATCCGAACTGAGAGGGCGTGTTGTAATACGAATATTTCGAGACTGTGGGTGTCACGTCCCGCTCCCGCAGGAGCGATCGTCCTCGCTAAGGCGTGATGCCGCACGGGCCTAGGTTGCGCCCGTGCAAGGCTAATCCCAGAAACGGCCGATTCGAGCTAGGCCACAGAGTCGCACAGAGTGTTCCCATTTGCAGCGAAAAGTAAACGAACACAAGTTGAAACGAATTCAAACTCTTTATTGATATTCAAGAAGTTTACAAGCGGCGCTAGGCCGATATTACAAATCGCTCAAGCTCTCTTTCTCTCTGAAACATAAAAGGCGTGCCAAGTGGCTTACAAGATGGAATGATTCATGGCGATGTTCCGATACATTATGTCCTGTATAGGGTGCTTCAGCTTCTTGCAACGTTCCAAGGCCCCATAGTTGGCTCCGCGCCTTAACACGTTCGATGGAAGCTCCACACCCGCCGGCGTCTCCTGCATCCTGCAAGCAGACTGTGGGATTATCAGTACATTGTTATGCACTGGTGGGAAGGCTAGCTCGCCCACAATGCTATCATTACCAAACACGTTCTATTTACTTTTGTGCACCATCTATCATTCATTGTCTTTCTAATCTTGCCTTAGGATCATTTACATGGCATATTTCATAACCTATCTCGTGTTGCCGAATTCAAGTGTGCATGGAAATGCATGCACGACTTACCCATACTTACCGTCCGGCCTTCCCTGTCCAAAGTAAACCAAGTTAGTCAACAATTCACATGTAGTAACTTAACGTGATTCATGTAAACATTCAATGTTAAGGGCGTGTCTCTGCCTCAGGTTCTAGCACGTCGTAGGCACGTTCTAGCACGTCGTAGGCATGTTCTAGCACGTCGTAGGCATGTTTAGGGTGTTACATTTCAAGCATGTTTAGGAGTGTTACATTTCGAGCATGTTCAGGAGGCACTTCATTTAGTTAACTTAGACTACTTGTTTCAATGCAAGGACTTGCACGTGGATTGCCACCAGCATAGTCCACTTAATCTACATGCATGGGTCGCTGGCATCACAAGCCATTTTGGACATATTCTTCCTTGGTATTTCTCAACTTAGCGTAGGGTGTTGGCTGGCACACCCGTTAAGTCTCTTGAAATACCCTGCACTTACGTCTCCTGGGAAGCCAAGCCCGCACCCAGGCAGCCCGTAAGCCCCGTTTTGATTCCGCCTAGGCCGGCCACGATCCTCCCTTTGATCGTGCCGCGGAATCCCTATCACCCGTGCACGGGTCCGTCCACGACCATTTCGTATTTTATTGTCACAGGCTAACCCTTAGCCATAATGCGTTATCGACCAGGTTGGCGTCCGTGCAGCGCGGGTAGCGAGCCCCGTTGCACGTGCCCGTCATACCTGTCGCTAACCATTCTTTCCTTTCTTATCTTTTATTCACTCTTTCATTTCTTTCTTTCACTTGTTCGTACATTCATTCATTCTTCACGTATTCATTCATTCACACGTTGATTCATTTATTCACTTATTCGTTCATTCATTCATTTATACATTATGCAACTCCCCGTGCGGGAGTCGTCTTGGCGACCCATCGGTCCCGAAGTCTTTCAATGTTGCTATATTCTATTCGGAACGACTATATCGATAGTCTTCTGTTTCATTGTTGTAAACCATTCATTGTTTGAACGCATAAGGGACTTGAACGTAATCTTGTGCCTTAGCACGAGTGCGGAGTGCGGTGTGAGAGTTCTCACATTTTCCATGTTCCTTTCCATATTCTATACAAGCATACAAGATGGGATTATTCCCTTAGCTAGGTGCGTTGAGTCATTTATTAGCATGCGCGGTGTTATCGCCTAGCGATTCTAGCAATAGTGTCCGTATTGTTATGTGTCTAGGCTAAACAAAGACGGGTTCATCGGAGCCACCCACCTTAGCGATGTTCGCATCGGCCAAGCGATACTCCGAGCGCGCCTTTGAAAGTCTAAGTCTGGATTCATCTTGACGGACCAATGTAAGCCTTGCATCGATTCTTCATCAGGTCGATGCCAACTTTTCGGGTCGACGGCTCGTTTGAGTCGTTGCACTTGCCGTTTGAATCGGCGTTCCGCTAGGGCGGAGCGGGTCGTTACAGTGGGGCTAGCTAACTCCACGCGAAGGATCGCTGTCTTACTAGGAAAATAGTCCAATATAACTTGTGATGTCAGTGGCCTTCATACAGTTAGACTGCACGCTAATTTCATCTGCTTGCAGGCTTAACTAGTTGGTCGTAGGGACGAGTTCAAACACACACATATATATGTATTTTCTGAAGGCTAACGATTGTCTTATGCAGAAACAGATCATAACATTTTATGTTTTATGTTTGATATCATTGAAATGATAGGGAAGGATGGTAAGTATTGGATAAGATCAATTGTTCTATGTGTGACACATTTATGCTTATAGACACAATACTTGTTATGCCAAGAAATTGATCCTAAGACAAGATTAAAAAGATTACATATATCTGCATGCACTCACTTATTTAACTGTGTTCGTTTTGGTTTAGTTGGCTAGAGGTCATTCAGCAGTACACAATACACGACAATGTACTGACCCCAACTCCCATGTACGGAGATTCGCTTGGACGTGACGATGGAGCTCAGTTGATGATCGAAGTATGAAACATCATTGTTGTATAGTTCTTGAGTTGTAAGCCTTGTGACATATTTCAATGTATTGAGAGAGGGAGTGTTTGTAATCAAGATGTTCTTGGCTTCGAGCCGTTGAAATCCTACTGCAATATTATTAATAGAAAGAATTATTTTGTATATCTTGTGTCTGTTCGGCATTCTATTTATTTCTGCTGCAATGGCCTATCTTCTGAGATAGTGAGATGTTCTATCGATTGTGTTTCGTTCTTGCCAAGTACAAGTGCAATATAAGCTTGTACGACATCACGTCCAGTGGCAACTTTCAGTCATACGGGATCGGAACGTAACATAATGGTATCAAAACACGGCTTTACTTCCTTAAACCTTAATTGAATCTACGAATCTGAGTTGCTTCCTTAATCGAAATCTTTCGACTCTCAATGTTCTGCTGAGTGTTCCATACAATAAATTTATATATTTTATGATTTCTGATGTGGGTATTTTGCGTATTGTTTAAGCAGTTTGTAGATGTTTGGAATGAGAATAAGTTAGATTTGGTTATGTTGGATGAACAACAATGTACCAGTGGAGGTACTGCATTCAGCTGCGAGGATTGTTGTTGCAAGTATCGGAGGATGTATGCCAGAGTAGCGTGGATGTAGTTGGATTTCTAGTAATTGCCCCGAGTGACGTGAAATTGGATGTTATGTTTATGGTAATTGGAAGCACCGTGGTAAGAATTGTTCGGAAGAGATGTTGATTCAGAATATTGGAAGATAGATTGTTTGTGTGCAGAATGGCTAGATCCTTAAGTGGTGTATCGAGTAATCCTAGTGGTGTATGTTGGATATTGGTAATATTTGGTGTCTATGAGTCTATCGGTTTGGATGGGTAGTGCAAGATCTCAGTTTAGAGTTATGTATAGTTGAGGCGATTTCAACTGTATCTTGATAGATTGGTTCAGATGATCGAGAATATTTTTTGGCAGATTAAAATTTGTACTGGATAAAGATTGAAATTATGAAATAAATGGTTCGGCTGAGAATCTATATGGATCGTGTATTAAACTGTGATTTGAATCAATCGGATTGAATTGTAAGTTAAGTACGAAGACTCGATAGACACCAATATTACCAAACTCTGAGTTATGTATTATGTAATGTCCCGTTCCACGCGACGTATTATGACTTTTTGTTGGCTAGAAGGCCGGGTTCGATTTGGGTTCATGTAGAGATATGTTTCAGAAATCCTTGTGTTCAGTGTTTTGCCTCGCTTTGGGCGGAGGTGTTGAGTTGTTTCTTAGTTTGTTTTTGATGTTTGGATTTGTGTTGTTCGAGATATCACTGGATTTAACAAGCTTGTTTAATTCAGTTGGATTTGGATGGTTTATGGAGCATGGCTTGTTTGTATAGATTACCGATAAAGAAGTTTGTGTATCAGATCAAATTGTTTGTATGAGGCATAGTTCGGTATCAGCTCGGTCGAGGCAGATAGACGCTCTTCATGGTAGGTGATTTCGATGATCCTTAGCTCATTTACTTTCACCCTAAATGAATTGATGTTGTATGCCTAGTCCTTTATGCTTGAATTTGTATGAACCAAGATAAAGAGACTAATAGGATTGCAGCTAGATATATATCACTGAAAATATAGTAGTGTTGTTATGCTGTAATACGGAACATTGCATTATATGTATGTGGTTGTATATCGTATTGTTTATGATAGAAAAAGAATGGTAAAGAAGTAGCGTGGTGCCATGGCATGGTAAGTATGTAGCTCGGTGCCATAGTATAAACATAAACTGCAGGATAATCATGCACAACATATTAGACATTGATAATGTTAAACCACTTGACTCCTACTAGGAGTTGTAGTCATCTTTTTCAATCTTACGTTAAGCATGTACTTGAACCTAAAAAGAGGAGCAAGACAATACATATGAAATTTGAATTTGAATTTGAATTTGTTTAGAAGAAAAACCATACGTTATAGAAAGCGGGTAGGGCACAATTTCGACAAAATTAAAATCTCGAATCACACATACATGCAAATACAAGGCCCAGGACTGGAGAAACTAAAAAAAAAACTAATGACCTGTTGCAAGTGAATAATAATTTATCATCCATCTTTCAAGTATGAGTTTGCATATACTACGTCATCAAAACTTGCCGATGAGTGAGCATCACCAAGTAGCACCGGCTAATTTAGCTGCCAAAAAGCAAGTAAATTAAGCATTACATGTCAGTTGGTAAGCACTTGAAATGCCATCATAGTGCAAAGTCAATAGAATTTACAGCCTTTAGAACAACCTGTGTCTGCGTCTCTTAGTACTATCTTCTGTATAGAATTCCCAACTCTTATGATCAAGGGCACTAATATCAGGAAGATCAGCAATAGCCAGCAAATATTGTGTGAGCTTCACTAGCTCCTGATCACTGCTACGGTTCAAATGGGCCTTCCTGAAAGGTCTAATTGTGAGACCATTTTGTGGGTTCATCACAAAATTCCTTTTAAGGTCATCAAACATAATGGTGTTCTTTGAAGTATAAAACTGCAGAATGTATATAAAAATAGATGTCAATATCTACCATTCACACAACAAATGCGTAACTCACTGAATTTCTCTCTTAATACAAACCTCTGGAAATTGTCCCCAAATTAGACCAAGTGGCTTACAATCAAAGGTCCCACGCGAATCAGATTGCACTGTGATCATGGCCAAGTGATCTAGAAGAGCCGTTATTTTGTAGTTAGGATTTCCCAGAACACCAAGTTGCCCCATTTTCAGCTCCACCCATCTCATACTGCAAATAACCATAATTAAGTAGAACAACCAGAAGTATCAAATGAACAAGTTCATTAGTTAGAGTTGACCAAAATAACAACATTGTTTAACCTGGTTGCAGACCATATGATGATATCATACTCTGCATAGATAGCAGTGAGAAATTCATGAAGATCTGCAGAAAAAGCTGGTGTTATGCTGATACTAACTTCAATGAAGATGCGCACTGAAAAATTAAACATCAGTTTACTTACATGGCCGCATGAGCTCAAGTGGATTTTCAGCTGGAGACCTATGGTCGAATAGAGTATAATCAATGTCCAAAACAAGCAACTTCTTTCCTTCACGACATGGGTTCAGGAGTTTAATCTAATCAAAGAATTTAGCAAATATCAGAACGCTACTCTTCAAGAAAACAAAAGGATTTATTGCAATCAAACAACCATTTTGTCATGATTTAAGGGCTTCAACTCCAGGTGCCTGGCAATGATGCTACTTTGACCACAACACTTCCAGAAGAAGGTCAACATTAAGGTTTTGGTATTACGGAGCAGGTAGATAATGAAAATATATCATCTGGTAGAGTCAGAGAATTCCATGAAAATGGACCCAGAAATTATTATTTTTGTTGGTATGATAAACAAAAGATCAATAATAGATTATAACCTATGGGCAATCATATAGAATCTGCAGCCTACACTATCCCATTAAAGGTAAATGATGAAGCTCTATCCCACAATGATGTGATTAGTTTTAACTGCATTTGGTCAACTGCTGCCATAAAGCCCTGAAAGTAACGAACTATGGTTCCCCTCTTGAACCACCAGAGCCTAGCCTGCAATTTCTATCATCAGAAAGGCATCCCTAGGAGAATAAGGAATCAACAAAATTTTAAGCCAGATATCGGCCGGACCTCAGCCCTCTATAGTGGTGCGCAATTCCTACCAAGGTAGCTATGAACATAAGAGGCCCTGCCATAAACCAAACATACAGTTGTCACGTAGGTTCATTTACCTTCTAGGCAGATACAGAGAGTTACAACCAGCTAAGGATTATAATGAGTGAAAATGATTAGGATTGTGTGGTTGTGTACCACGATGGCATATGAACTGAGACTGTTACATAGTCATAGACTCGCAACACCGAAACAGCAGAACATGGACACAACCATAGCTCCAATTTGGCTCGTTCACACACATTTTGGTGTGTCCATGTCAGATTCGTGTCTCGACAAATCTGAAATCAGTATCAGGGATAAACACAGCACCGATTATGGCAAATTTGTGCTTTCATAAAGAGTGATATGAGCACAGTATGCTTACTAGAATAACAAGCAGACCTATAGAAACCTTAATTGTAATAGTGAAGACATAAATCACAACGTTCATTCAACTAAAAGCCATAAATAAAGATGAAAAAAGGCTTCATGCAGCTGACCAGATAAATCAGGTTATTTTACTGTTGTTGTTGTAAGCCATTAAAGCACAAGCAAACTTAAATTTTCGGCATTTTAAATACAATTTGCAGATCTAAGGTGATTAAGACACTTTCAAACCAAGAAGCAAACTTTTCTACACGGAGATGGATAATGATTAAAGTCAAAACATAACCATTTGCTAACCACACGACATTATTGAAATACGTTTACCTTTTTGGTTATTGATATCTGATTAGGTGATTGTAATTTAATCCAAATGCTAGTACAGCACAACCTTCCGATCACAACACTTCACATATAAACAAAAACGCACACCTAAACCAGCATGCACAGCTTGACACTTCCAAATCATATCAGTGAAAGTACAAAGTGTACAATCTGATTCAGAATTCATATAAATGGTCCTGTCATATAAGATAAAAAGCCTAGATATTAGAAAGTATATAGTACGAAGAGATAAAAATTGATTGTGTACTGCATGCAAATAAAATAGCTAAAGTAATCTTGTTTATCTAATCACACCTATGTTACCTAGACTCGGGTACGGGTGTCGGATACGGGTACATATCCAAGAGTCGGACCCTTCAAACTCATAATTGAAGGACACACAGACTCGGCTAAAAATGATCCAAATTTTGGATGTGGGTACGGAGATATGAGTAAGGCTTCATGAGACATGTAAATGTAAACTACTAGTAAACTTTAGTGAACTAATTAAATATGTCCCAAGGGATCGTCCCTTCAGCTCCCCTACTACTTTACTACCAGCCTATCGTATTAAAATAAACTATCTACTTCACTACCACATTAAAGTAAACTATCTACTTCACTACCAGTCTCCCGATTGTCACCATGGAGGATCGGATACAGATTCAATATCCATACCCATGTCCTATCGGGTCGACATGGGTACTTCTCCTTAGAGTCGAGAGTTCGGGTAACACAGAATCATACAACTCTCATAAGTGTCAAATTACTCTGCCTAATATATATATATATATATATATATATATATATATATATATATATATATATAAAGTCCTTAACCCTTTTACACTAGTTATGGATGAAATTACCAAGAATATCCAGCAGGAGGATGTTCCATGATGTATGATGTTTTTCTAATAAAATTATATTGGTCAATGAGAGTACATAAGGGTTAAACGCTAAAATATAAGTATGAAGAGAAACTTTGGAATCTAAGGATTTAAAAACTAGTAGGACAAAAATAGGCATATGAGATGTAACTTCAACAAAACGGCAAAGATAAATAATTAGGAAGTACATATAGATGGACAAAAGATACATAGGAGTGATAGTTTTACGTATTTAGGGTCAATCATTCATTATGATAGAGAGATTTAGAAGGATATCATGAACAAATTAAAATAAAATGGTTGAAAAAGAGTGCTTATGGAGTACTTAGTGATTGGAAGATACTTTTGATGTTGAAAAGAAAATTTCTATAAGATGGCGATAAGATCATCAATACTTTAGTGTTGGACAATTAAGAAATATGTCTATAAAATTAGCATAGCAAAAATGGGAATGCTAAGATGAATGAGTAGTTTTAAAAGATAGAATAAGAAATGAGTGTATTCGAGGGAAGTTAGAGTTGTCATCGATTGAGGACAAGATGAGAGAAAAAAGGCTTAGGTGGTTTGGACGTGTAATGCAGATTATAGATGTTCCTATAAGGAGGAGCAATAAGATAGTAGTTAAAAGGAGCCGCTAGGAATAGAGGTACGCCAAAATGAACATGGATTGAAGTTTTAAAGGATACCTCAAAATTTTGGGATAAAGGCTTTGTTGTTGTCAATGTTCTAAAAAGCGCTAGGCGGACTCGGTGCGGCGGAGGTCCGCCTAGCGCCTAGCCCGCCTAGGCGGCGCCTAGGCGCCGCCTAGGCGGCCGCCTAGAAAAAAAAATTTTTTTTCTTTTTTGAAATTTTTGAAATTTTGAATTTTGAAATTTGAAATTTGAAATTTGAAATTTCAATGTTCTAAAATCCAAATACTATCTTAAAACCCAAACAAATATCGAAAATACAACTAAGAATAAACAAAATCAAAAAAAAAAATCAAAAAAAAATCAAAAAATTCAAAAAACCGGCCGCCTAGGCCCGCTTAGGCCCGCCTAGGGGCGCCTAGGGCCCGCCTAGCCGCCTAGCCCACCGCCTAGGGAGTTTTCGGTGCGGTGGGTGGGCGCCTAGCGCCTAGGCGGGCGCCTAGGCCGATTTTTAGAACACTGGTTGTTGTTGTGTGTTATGTGTATGTGTTTGATAATAATGTCTCAAGAAATGGATCTTTTGAATATGACCCCGTAAGTCCTTTGAAACTCTGTGTATGAGTCTACCAACAAGCATTCCATCCTATTGTGTATCTTTCCTGAACTTGTTGGGAGTAGTGAAGGACTTACTGGTGTTGACCTCCGGCATTGGGGGACAGAGATCCATACACTGGATATTGTGTGGGCCCATGTGTATTTTGTGGCTCCCATAAGTTTTGGCTCCTGTGAGAACTTCACACTGGAGGTCCATGGAACTATGGCTCCACCGGAGATGTATGTGGACTTACTGGAGTTGTAGACCTAATCAGGTATTATCTGCAGACTTCTGTGGAATTCTGACTCCTGTTAAGACTGCCCCGGAGATACCCTGGACTCATGGGGATTGTGGAACAAATTGGTTCGCCAATCCGTACTATGATTTACACATGCTAGCTTTCTTGTCTACTTCCTATTGTTTTTCAGTTATCATGACTTCCAAATAACATTCTTATACCTGGTCTAATGTTATCGTAATTTATCAGTAAACAACTTAGACTACTACAGAATTTGTTTTCTATCGTGAGTAAGAAACCTCAAGTAACTAACTCCACAGCAATGTGACCAACTTGTTAGTACTGATAATCTAAGATCCTCCGGTTGTGGTGTTTTCTTACTGCTTGTTGACTCATCCAATATTTTCCAACTCAAATTAGTACAAGCTTGGACAGGACCATGGCATTTCAGAGTATAGTGATGTGGCCCCCAAAGCAAATATTAGTTTCATAATTTTTGGTTTGTGCAAATGTAATACCTTTAGTGTTTTGTTACACAAGGTAATATACAAGTGTAAAATAGCAAGAATTAATGTCTAAGTAATCTGAATGTATATGGTAATGGCTAGGCCGTGGTTCATTGAGTATGTTTTGGAGTGAACTTAGACATATTGGTTTGTATTTTGGATCATAATAATAACAGAACTTTGGACAAAGCTGTTGTATATATTAACCACTGTTAGTAGAGATAATTCAATACGATTATATTAGAGAGAAAAACTGGCAAGCTACAAAAACTGTGATCTCGGGATCTGAATTCTGAACTCTCTATCTTGGCTCATGACAGGGAAGACAGAGGGATGGTGAGAGGTTACTTCCCATAGCCCCTCCAAATTCTCTTTTTTCGATTATTTAAATGCACAAAGATAGGGTGCAAAAAAACTATTAGAAGTTCTTTTGTTTTGGCTTTCAAATTCTCATTTGGCAAACATGAGGGTCGAATTATGAATTTTTTTATAAGTTCCTAATTAGTAGGTTTAACAATGGGTGTTCCCTAAACTTCGGTGGCCTGTTATGGATAATTTACATGAACTTGTAACGGGTTATGGAGAATATACCTTCTTCTTCTTTTGAGTATATATATATATATATATATATATATATATATATATATATATATATATATATATATATATATAATTTGGTTAACCTAAACTTATAACAGGTTAAACCCCACTTTTGAAGTCTAGAAAAATTTATGGTTTCATAAACTAACCTAAACTCTAAAGCTGAACATGAACATATAACCCTTTTTAACTTCTTTCCAAACAACATTAACTGTTTGGGCAAGCGTCTCCTTTTAGACATTCTTTATTAGCTTCCAAGATCTCCAATGATGAAATCCAACATCTTTGTCGATGGTAAAAGCATCTTAGACGGCTTCAACAACCAGGACAAATGGTCCCCCCCCCCCCCCCCAACCACCCTCCCCACACCAAAAAAAAAAATTGTAATAATCCTCTGGGTTTATTTCGATTTCTTAAGCCTTCACCATGTTTGTTGTTTCCGGTCTTTCTTGGTGAGCTTTTTCATCTCCATTTTCTACATTTTTAACAAGATATTTCAGTAAGTTAAAATGATAACAAATTAACTTTTTGGATGTCAATCGAATAATTGGTAACGGTTAAGTTCTTGTTAATGCCACAATGTCATATTCATGAATAATGTCATACTAATACTATACTTTCTTTTCTTAATTACCGGCTTTACGATGAACTTGTCTGATGCTTGATAATTGTCCTTATCGTGCTCAATATGTTCAACATATCCATATATGCAAGATTATATTAATGTCCAATCAAATAGTTTATGGAATATATTTTATAATAGTGTAAATTATAGTAACACCCCTACAGTGGGTCATATTTATAGTTTTCACCCATAATGTTAGTTTGTTCACCCATAACGTCATATTTATATTATTTTTTTGCAGAAATTTCCCTTACCGTCCATTTTTGACTAAAACGGCTAGTTTAATGGTGACAAAAGACCATTACATCCCTATCTTAAATTTTTGTTGAATGAAAATTATTTACAACTATTAAAAAAAAAGATGTAATAAACTACAATTAAAAACCGTAAAAACCTAATTCTCCTCCTCCGCAGAGGGGGTGGTCGGAAGGTGGCACCGGCCATGTTGAGCAATGGTAGTTGCAAGAAACACGCAAAGGCAGGGATGGAGTATAAGAGGAAGAGCTCGATGGCTTACCACAACTTCTTGTTGGCCATGGCTGCAGTAGATGACATAAGGGAGGTGGGAAAGGGGAGATGAATTGAGGAGAAAAAAAGTGAGAGGGAAGAGGGATTATTGTTGTCATCGACTGCTGGGCTAGACCATGGTCAACAATTGGGGGCACTGATCGTCAACAACAATCATTGTTGTTGTTTTTAGGGGGTTTAAGAAGAGGAGTGGGAGGAAGACAGTGTTAATGGAAGGATGGAGTGGGGGCGGCGAAGGCTGACAACGGCAAGAGTTTGGAGATCAGCCAAGGACTGCTAAGGAGAGGCCAACTATGGCAAGATTGGAAGTAGTTAAGGAGGGGAATGAATAACTTGGTCGACCAACCATTTATACATTAGCCCCACAACCACCACCCCCTTCCCCTTCCTCCACCACCCCATGCGCCCACTACCACCACTTGCTCCAACTCTCCTGTTTTGTACGGATGGCTCTCCCTCCCTTTTGTTAATTTTTCTTTTCTTTTCTTTATTATACATGTTTTAAATTTTAAAATAATTTCTAAATCATTTTTGTTTTAAAATTTCAAGTTAGGGGCAAAACGATCTTCTTTTGGTCACTAAACTAATGTTTTTAATCAAATTGGACGACATGGAGGAAGTCTGCAAAAACTCTAACGTTGGGGGG